>OVBW01001537.1:0-11978 GCA_900406355.1 Erysimum pusillum | reverse complement strand
AGAACAACACTATCAGGCTTAATACCATCTTCTCGCTCCATCCGGTCCAAAAACATGATAGCTTCCTTAGCATAACCATAAGCCGCATATCCTCCAATTAAAGCTGCCCATGAGAAAACATTCCTCCTACTCAACTTTTCGAAAACTTTCAAAGCCGTCTCTATACAACCACATTTAGCATACATATCAACTAACGCCGTCCCAACAAACACATCAGACTCAATCCATTTCTTATTCTTCTTCAAAAACTCATGAATCCACTTCCCCTGAGCTAAAGCCCCAACTTGTGCACAAGCCGTTAACGCTGTAGTAACTAAAAACTCATCAGGCTCAATTCCTCTAACCAACATCTCCTTAAATACCTCTAAACCCTCAGCTCCTAAACCAAACTTAACATACCCATTCATTAAAACATCCCATTTCACAACATCTTGTTGAGGAATTTCATCGAACACTTTATGAGCATCAACCAACACTTTATCTTCCACATAAAACCTCAAGATTCCAGTCTGTACATGCCCATCCGATAAAAAGACACCATTTTTAATCACCCAACAATGGATTTGCTTACCCAAATCGTATAAACAACCTTTCAAACACGCAACAATCAAGAAATGAAACGTGAGATAACTTGGAGCTATATCTTCTTCTTCGTCTTCACTCACCATTAATCGAAAATATCGTAAACCCAAGTGAGGATGAGAACTCCGTGAGCAGATTCTAATCATAGTATCATACACAAATGAATTACGAATCTCAATCGAATCGAATATAGTGGAAGCGTAGTGAAAGTGTTTGTTCAAATTGGGAAGATGGAGAAAAGCTGTGAGAAGTTTGCTAATTGCGTAAGTGTTTCGATGAAGGCCATGGATGATGAATAGAGCATGAGTCGATTTGATTTGCTGCAATGTTTTGCAACGTTGGCTTGCGACAATCAAAGTCTTCCACGATTGATGAAAGCTTGAGAGAACACTCATCGTCGTGTTGACGTTAATGTTGTAGTAAAAGGTAAGAGAGAATAAAGTTAACGGCTTATTTTTAAAACAGCAAGATGTGTATATGTGTAAATACAAGACAGCAAGATGTGCAGATATTAGATAAACTAATAAGGGCATCTTCAATGGGGGATCACATTTGGATGTTCTTAGAGTAAAAATATAGTTAAAATAATGTAAGATCAGATTCATTAAAATAATGTAATAAGATCAGATTTATAGTTATCATCATTCCTCTTCTCAATACTCCGGAGCTCCGACGACGTGACGGCGTAGATCGATTCTCCAGAGCTTGGCCACGTCGTCGACGACAACGAGATCGGAATCGAAGTAGATTATGCGGCGTACGGCGATTGGGAGGAGATCTGCGAGGTAGATCCGAGCGTAGTTCAAAGGTTGATCCAAAGCACGACGAATCGAGGAAGAGATTTTTTGCTGCGGACGAGGTTAGGGTCAAAATGGTAAATCTAAAAAGTGAGGTAAGGGAAAGTTGAAGATATTATGCGGCGGAGATCGGCGCTTCGACGGTGAGTTGCGATGAAGTAGAAAATCTCAATTTCTCTTTCCCAATTTTTCCAACCAATCCCGAAATGCCACGTCACCCCGGAACACCCACAAGAACAGTTCCTGATCTTAAGCCCATTAACCCATTTTTTTTGATTAAAATATTGCTAAGACCATGGGGGTGATCCCGCGTTGTAGATGGCCTAAGATGTGCAAACACAAGACATTTATGTCTAACTTGTATATAACCAAATCTCATGCATAATGAATTTTAAACCGAGATTAGTATTACATGACTGGTGAGGTTTTTTTTTTAAATTTGCGTCTCAATCCATTAGAGGTATTTGGTCGACTCAGATTTGGCTATTTCTTATTTAGTTTAATTTTACTTCAATCTCGCTAGATTTTTCATTGAGGAAAATATAGATTATGCAAGCGGATAAAATTATGATTTAACGACAATTCCATATATAGGGTCTTATAACCAAAACTTAAAATGATATGTGATATTATATTTGATTATTATATACATTTTATCTTCAACAACTGTCAAACAAAATATTCAAATCAATTGATAACACAATTTTTTTTTTTGTTATTGCTACAATTTTCTCTACTACATGTGAAAATACTTGTGTTGACCTTTCAAAAAACTTCGACCGAAATGATCATTAAGGTTTTTTTTTTTTAACGCGAATATATCATTAAGGTTTTCCAAGGCATCTTGTATCTTTGTTACAAGTCCCTCACACTTGAAATCAACAAGATCACAATTTTCAAAGTCCCAGAAAATGCGTATAGCCGCTTTCAAGTACTCGGTCTCGGTCGCGAAGTTGATGTCGTTGAAGAAGTTATCAGCAATCAGCTGCTCAACTTTTTTCTTGATCCGCATCTGGAATAAATTAATTATACAATTAGAAAATGGAATAAAAGCACATCGATCTCAGATCCGAATGGAAAAAATTAATAATATAATTAGAAAATGAAAAGTAAAAGCTAAGCTAAATGACATCGATCCGAATGGAATAAATTAAGAATATAATTAAAAAATGAAATAAAAGCTAAAAGACAACGATTTTACATGTTATATTGCGAACTTGTTCCTTGCGACGGCGGGATTGTGATTGGGTGTTAACAATGTAGTCCTGTGAACAACTGTCAAACAAAATATTCAAAACTTATAAATAAGTTAAAATGATATATGATATTATATTTGATTATTATAGAGTTATATACATTTTATCTTCAACAACTGTCAAACAAAATATTCAAATCAATTGATAACACAATTTTTGTTGTTATTGCTACAATTTTCAACAACTGTCAAACAAAATATTCAAAACTTATAAATTTTCAACTTGATATATGATATTATATTTGATAATTATAGAGTTATATACATTTTATCTTCAACAACTGTCAAACAAAATATTCAAATCAATTGATAACACAATTTTTTTTGTTATTGCTACAATTTTCTCTACTACCTGTGAAAATACTTGTGTTGACCTTTCAAAAACTTCGACCGAAATCATTATTAAGGTTTTTTTTTGTCACGTGAATATATCATTAAGACATAAATCAGATTGCTCTATTAAAATAAAAACCCAATTCTATATGATAAGATATATGAAAATCTATTTTTTTTTTTTTTTGATTTTCTATTTCTACAATTATTATTTTTACAGCATTTTTTCCTTTTTTTATAATTTATTTGAACAGACATCCAATAATATTTTTGAATAATATATTCTAATTCAAACTCACTTGAACCAAAAACGTACAGTAGATATTGAATAATCGCTTATTAGCATAAATATTTTTTCTTTTTGGTAAAATGTTAGCATAAATCTTTTAAAAACATTTAGGGGGGTTTATTCGTTCATTGATTTGTAAATGCATATAGGATTTCATAATCCGTATTGATTTTGAAATTAAGGGGGTGTTATTGGTTTATGGATTTTAGTAGATTTAGAAATCCAAATAAAAATCATGTGTTATTCAATCATTGATTTAATTTTTTTTTATCAAAATCATGTGTTATTGGTTATATGATTTGTAAATACTAATTAAATACTATGTTATTCGTTTAGTGATTTGTTTTTGGATTTCCAAATCCACGTTTTATTAAAAATGGATTTGAATGGATTTAACAGTGAAAAATAGAAGGATTCAAATCCGTGGGTGTTTACATGTTATTTCAAAATCCACAAGTCTTCTTTCCAAATCAATAAGGATTTTTAAATTCTATATTGATTTCAAAATCCATGAACCAATACCTCCCCCTAAAAACATATGGATTTTGAAATAACATGTATTACCCACGGATTTGAATCCTTCTATTTTTCACTTTCAAATCCATGCAAATCCATTTATTTTAAACTGTGGATTTTAAAATCCAAAAACAAATCACTAAACGAATAACATAGCATTTTAACTAATAGTTATAAATCATAGAACCAATAACACATGATTTTCATAAAGATTTTAAAATCAGTGATTGAATAACACATGATTTTTGTATGGATTTCCAAATCCATTAAAATCCATGAACGAATAAACCCCCCTTAGTATAAATCTTCCAAAAATAATGTTATTTTCTACAGTAATCATTCTAAAATAAAACTATGTGAGTAAATATTTGGTGAAAAAATGTCAAAAAGTTATATAAAATAAAATGAGACATTTTTTTTTGTTAAGTAATACATTTTATTTTAATAAAAAGTAGGAAAATTGTCAAAAAAAATGTCTTTTACATTTTATGTTATTTGCAAAAAAAAATTTACACCAAAAATGTAAGAATATCAATCGTAAATGATATTTAACCAAAAAAAGAAAGGAAAAAATAGTTTAGATCTTATTGCTTATGAGGAAACAAAAGGTCTTGTTATTTTATTATATATAACCTGCAATTCCTTTTATCATTTTCCATGAGAAATGAGAATGCAACTCAAAAGTTATTCAAACCATGTCTAAACAAAATTCCTCTTAGGCAACCAGAACTAAACAAATTTAATCCTACAAAACAAAAGGTTAATCAGATAGACTAAGTTTAAAATGATTATAAAGCTTGCTAGTAAGAAGAGTCATATTAAAAAAAAAGGTCTATTAGGTTTAATTAACTTGGTTACATGCTTAATTTTTTTCACAATTTTGTGATTAGTTACTATATAAAGTTGTGAATGGCTTTGATGACACTTTTTATGTAGACTATGATACAACATCAATTCATTTATTTGGCTCTCATTTCCTTGTTATTTATTTCAAGTATTTTTTTTTTTTTAGTAACGTAGGCATCAATATGTAGATAGCAAATCTAGATGGGAATGGGGAGATCTTCACATATCAAGGTATCGGTTACAATTATATTCATTTTCCGATTGTAACTAAACATCAAAATCTTAAATTTTCTTCTTAAATTAGTATAGTGGTAGTGGGAGTAAGTGTCGATCCCCATGACTTCTATCATCTAACTTTTATTTCATATTTCACTTTGCTTCATAAAACCCGCAACATTGATTAATGAGCTTATTCGAAGAAGATTCCATGATTTTCATACAACCTATATGTCTTGCTCGTAAGAAAAAGAAAAAAAAAGGTAAAAATGTTGCATTTGCATTATATTGTATATGAAGATTTCGTTACAAATTGGAGATATACGAAAGTTACGTTATGAAATCTTCATGGAGAGAGTAATAAAGGATTGATCCCTTATTCCTCTCCATAAAAAGATTCCATTATGTGACTCTCGTGAATGTCCATTTGTAAAACCATATATAATGTGATGCATTTATAGTTGTTTGTTTTTTTCTGTAATGAACAAGACATAAGGGTTGTAAGAGAACCATGAAATGTTTTTCGAACAAGTTCACTCAGATCCTTTTATGNCTCTTTTTTTTTTTTTTTTTTTTTTTTTTTGGTCAAACGGGTGTTTTTTCCATTAAATAAACCATGGGTTCTTACTCAGGAGAGACAGAACAAGATAACAGAGCTGCCTTAGCTAAGGAATCAGCTAGAGAGTTTTGACTACGAGGTACAAAATAAAAGGAGATAGATAAAAACAAACGGCTGAGAGAAGAGATATCATGAAGAATCCCTTGGAGCTCATTTGTGGTGGTCTCTGTTTTAAGCAGAGATATAAGGACTTGAGAGTCGGAGAAAACGTTGATGGAGGTAAATTCCATTCTAGACGCTGCGGTCAGCGCTGATTTGATGGCTAAGGCTTCAGCAGCCAGAGCAGATGGAGTGAAGGGACGTGTAGCCGTACCTTGGTGAACCACTTCTTGAGCGAAGTTCTTCATAATCCATCCCATTCCACATTGGAGAGTGGAGGAGTTCCAAGCAGCATCCGAAAAAACGGTAATAGCCTCAGTAAGAGGTAAGGGGTGAGAGGTGTTTTGAGCAGGGAAGTGATGTCGGGTTGGCTTTTTAAGGGACAACTGAGCCTCTTGCCAAGCCCTTGCGTCTAGAATGGCCCTAAGGACACATTCCTCTTCCGATATATGTCTGTTATCAAAGAGGAAAATGTTTCTTGCCTTCCATAAGTGCCAAAGGAGCCAAGATATGAGGTGAGTGGAGGAGATTCCAGAGGGAGGGAGATTGCAAACCCGGCGATTTGCGGCCAAAAGCTGAGAGAGAGACTCAATGCCCGTACCACACGGTTTGTGAGTCACTGGAATAAGGTCCCAAGCTTTTGACGCAAAAGGGCATTGGAGTAGGATATGGAGTTCGGATTCCTGAGCTCCGCATCGTTTACAAGCCACATCTGTAGTGATGCCTCGGATAAGCAGATTTTCTCCAATCGCAAGAGCTTTATTCATAGCCTTCCAGAGAAACATCTTGATCTTGGGGGCAGTCCGGAGATTCCAAATGTTAGCTATCCAGTTGAAGGAGGTTGGGTCTTTGGCTTGAGAGTTGCGCTTTGATAAATTGTATCCTGTTTTAGTAGAATACGAGCCTGATTTATCTGGTAGCCACACCAGAGCATCTTTTGGTTTCTTAGCGCTTGGGATCAACTGTCGAATAGAGGCCTCATACTGAGGTAGGTGTTGTCTAATAGCTGGAACATTCCACTCATTAGTTCCCGATGTTAAGAGAGCACTAACCCGGAGGTTTCTGTTATTTTCTGCCGGTGGTCCAACGGGTCGGGTGGGGGTCGCTGTGGAGAGCCAAGGTTCCTTCCAGATATTAACATCTGATCCATCACCAATAGTCCAACCCAAACCTTTCTTCAGAACTTCCCTTCCTGCCATAATACTTCTCCATCCGTGGGAACAGGAGGCCGGTACCGATACGTCTAGAAAGCCTTGTTCATGACAGTATTTTCCGCAAAGGACCCGAGCAAGCAGAGAGTCAGGACAATGAAGAACTTTCCAGCTAATACGGGCTAGTAGTGCATCATTGAACTGTTCTATCTCTCTAAATCCCAAGCCGCCTTCTGCTTTAGGAAGAGTCAAAGTGTCCCACGATACCCAGCTGATCTTGCGTTTGTCAGGATTGTCGTCCCACCAGAAACGGGTAAGAGCAGACTGAATTCTCTTGCAGAGAGATAGCGGGAGTTTGAAGCAAGACATGGCGTAAAGAGGCATAGCCGCTAAGACAGATTTTAGGAGAACTTGCTTCCCTGCTCCCGAGAGAAAACGTGAGGTCCAGCTTTGGGCTTTTTGTCGAATTTTGTCAACTAAGGAAGTGAACACATCCTTTTTCTTCCTCCCAAAATGTTCCGGAAGGCCCAGATATTTGCCTACTCCTCCTTCCTTATCAATACCAAGCACCCGCTTAGCTAAAGATTTGGTTTCCGGTGGTGATTTTGCCGAGAAGGTAATTGCAGATTTATCAAAGTTAATAACCTGCCCTGATGCCTCACCGTATCGATTAAGGATTCCTTTCAGGGTGTTACAGCTAGCCGGATCAGATCGACAAAAGAACATTGTGTCATCGGCAAACAGTAGATGATTAACTGGTGGGCTTCCACGCGCCACTTTGATACCCGGGAGCTGTCCCGAATCTTGAGCTTGTTGACATAGGCCTGAAAGTACCTCAGTACATAGGATAAAGAGATAGGGGGAGAGGGGATCACCTTGTCTCAGTCCGCGGGTTGGAATAACTTGTCCCTTAGGTACCCCTTTAAGCAGGAAAGAGTACGATACCGTGCTAACACACGCCATCACCCAAGAAATCCAAGATTCATGGAACCCGAGTCGCCTTAGCACCGCTGATAAGAAACTCCATTCAATTCTGTCGTAGGCCTTGCTCATGTCAGTTTTCACCGCCATAGAGCAGCGAACCTTGGCTTCGGAAGATTTTAAGTAGTGGAGGATTTCATGTGTGATCAACACATTATCTGAAATTGCCCGATTAGGAACAAAGGCCGATTGGTTTACGGAGATGATGTCCGAGAGTATTGGTTGCATCCTCTTTGACAGAATTTTTGCTATAATTTTGTAGTGAACAGAGTATAACGCAATTGGTCGATAATCAGCAACCCGCTTAGGACCAGTGATCTTTGGTATAAGACGGATATGCGTTTCATTCTGTTTCGTTGAGAGGAAAGAGGATTCGAAAAAGAGCTGGATATCCCGAGTTATGTCTGAGCCAATGATGTCCCAAAATGATTGGTAGAAACCGGCTGAAAAGCCATCAGGTCCCGGGGCCTTGTCCGAGTGAATAGAGAAGACTGCTTCCTTGACTTCCGGATGATCCGGTAATCTGATAAGAATTTGGTTCATGGATGGAGTGATTCGTGGAGAGAGAGCCTCTTCAACCACCTGAAGATTAGACTCCATAGTTGCCGAGAAAATTTTCTGGTAATACCTCGAGATTGTATCAGCAACTTGGTCTTCATCATGAAATTCCTTGCCCTGCTCATCTTCAATCACAGAGATATTGTTGATTGCTCTTCTTCCTCGTGTAGCAGCATGGAAGTAGGCAGAATTTCGATCTCCTCCTTGAAGCCATTGTATTCGACTTCTCTGTCGCCAGAACAACTCTTCATCACGATACAGTTTCTCTAAAAGGACTGTGAAAGAGGCAATTTGATCAGGGTCTGGGCTTGATGCCGAAAGGGCCCTTTCCAGGTCTTCCTGGGCCTTTTTAATCTCTTTGGCACTTTGACTATTTTGGGCTTTAGTCCATTTAATAATCTGGGCCCTGCACCTGCTAATTTTGGTAATCACTGATTCTTCGTGTTCCTCTCCCCAAGCTCGATCTACCAGTTCCCGAATTTCTGGGTTATCCCGAAGCCGACGATCAAATCGGAATAATCCGCCCCTTTTCCGGTATGAGTCATTGAGATACGTTATTAAGGGGCGATGATCGGAGCCTTCAAACCGTAGATACTCACAGCGGCGAGATGGGAAACTCTCAAACCATCCACAGTTCGCCAGGGATCTGTCAAGACGGGATTTGATAAAATGATTGTACCTCGTTCCACGCCAGGAAAAATGGTTACCGGAGTGCTTCACATCCCACAGCCCGTTTTGAGCCACAAAGCTTCGGAAAGGTATGAAAGAGCCTTCACTTCTTGCTGGACCACCAACCTTTTCCGAATTATCCAAAGTATCATTGAAATCACCAGTAAGCAGCCATGGTGTAGATCGATTAGAACCCTTTATCGATATTTTCTCCCAAAAAAGGGGCCGATTTTCCATTTGAGGAACCCCATAGATGAAGGTTATGTGCTGTTGCTGGTGTTGAAAGAGAAACTTTGCATCGATGAAGTTTGGAGAAGAGTCTAGAATCTCCAATTGTACCTCAGCTTTCCAGAAGAGAGCTAGCCCACCACTTAATCCCTGAGGAGAAACAATAAAGTGATTTGTATACCCCATCCAATTGAAGACATTCAGCACATACTCGTCTTGGTTCTTAGTTTCCATGAGAAACATTATGTCCGGAAATAAGCCGAGGCGTAATTCCCTGAGACGACGAACTGTAAGGGTGCTTCCCAGCCCTTGACAGTTCCAGCTCGCTATGGCTAAGGAAGAGGGGGGCGAGGGAATTGAAAATCCCCATTCCTGTTGACTGCAGCTGGTATGAGATTAATCGGTGGTTGATTAGCAAACTCTTCTGGGTCCAGTTGATCCACGCAGAGACGCTTCTTTGATGAGTTTCCAGCTCTTGTGGCGTTTCTTTTCCTTAAACTAACCCCTTGCAGAGGACTTCTTGGTACCCTTCTCTTAGGGGAAGGCTTGGACTTGGGAGCTTTACCTTTACCCGCTGCGGAAGGCTTTCTTTTAGAGGTAGATGCACCCTGAGTTAGTGGCTCAGCTGGTACAGGCCCTAACCTTAGAGACACATGAGTTCGGTTGTCAGCTTGGTTAGTAGGGAGGCCAGAGGTACGGATCTGGGAAGAACCATCCTTGAAAACTTGAGCATCTTCTGCTGCATATTGGATTACCACCTCTTGAAGCCTTCCTGAGTCAGAACCCGCAGCGAAAAGAGAGGTGGAAGGTAAGACCTGAGGAGAGATTCTTTCCAATGCAGGTCTTCTTTGTCTGTGGGAGCTGGATGCCTCTCCTCCTTGAGCCCCTGAATTACCTTCAATGATGACCCTTTGAGGCATCTGAGGAGGGGTAAAGGAGTTGTGAGTTTTAGCCGAACGAGTTGCACTCTCTCTATGGGGTATAGGAGAGGGGCTCCTTCTTGAGTCTCCCCTGGACATGTCCCGGTGCCTAGTTCGTGCTGACCTTCTATCTTCCGGACTAGGGTACCTCCTCTCACGGTAGATAGTTCGACGGAGGTCAGACGGGTCAAGATCTCTAGTACCAGAGTAATGGTGGGAAGGACGAGAGTGGGAGACGGATCTCTCCCGGGAAACAGAGGCAAACCGATGATGTGGGGCAGGGGCCGAGAGCTGCCTCTGTATTGGGACCCGGTAGGCTTCCTCCTTGGGTCTGGTAGACGTCCTATCGTCTCTCCTGTCTTCCTGTCGGCGTCTATCCGCTTCCATACGCTGGATAGCTTTTAGCTGGTTAATACCAAGCGGCTTATGGTTTCTTGAATCCTCAGAAGGAGGGTAGGGGCAATCCTTTTTCTCATGAGAGAGTTTGAAGCAATTAAAACAGTGTTTTTCCAGCTTCTCATACTCCAACTCCACTGTTTTAATCTCCCCGGAGGGTAATCTGATGGGCATCGTCATCATAAGAGCTTCTAGACCGTTTATGGGTACACGGACTTTGCCCTGGGGGATGTCCTTTTCGCTGAAAGTACCCAACTCGAAACCTATTGCCTGAAACGTTTGCTCAGTCCAGTAGTGCAGGGGAATACCGTGAATTTTGACCCAGAAAGTGAGGAAAGCTGGGAAGGAGTCGGAGACAACAGGCTCCCATTGTTGGAGGATGAGCATCCAACCCTTGTAGTGATATGGGCCCTTCTGAAGCACCGTATTGAGGTCTGCTTCGTTCTCGAACCGGAACTGAAAGCACTCAACCCCGAGGTCTCTTCCAATAATTCTGTTCTCTAAGTTCCATAGAAGAGGCATGTAGCTAACCACTGCTTTTGGCTTTTGAATAGTAGGGTTAGTGACCCGGCCAATCAAAGTGAGTTTGTTGTCCTCAATAAGAGCAGAGGTATCACACTGAGGGATACGGACTGGAGAACGTCGTCGTGTGCTTCTGGAGGGTCCGGTTACCCACTTTTCCTTCTCAGATCTGGTGTAGCGGTTGGCCATAACTTTAGCTCTTACAAGTAAGTCGAGTAGAGGTGTGAAAGTGTGTTGTGAGGTAGACGAAGCAAAGAAAGGTAGCAGCCGAGAGGGGCTCGGAGTAAGTAGAGATGGTCTGCAATAAGCAGTAAGGAGGTGAGAATCACCCAAAAGACGTCACGATAACCAGAGGTGGTCGGAAAACTCAGGTAGAAGCCCGAGCGCCGGTGAAAAACAGAGAAAAGGAGTCCGGAGATGACATTTCCGACAAATTTCCGATAAAACTTACCTTTTTTGGAGCGAAAAAGAAAGTTAGATCTGGAATTTCGAAAACCCTTAACTCCTTTGGGCTGACATCGGGAACTGGGCCTGAGAGAAAAGCCTTCTTTTCACGTCTTCTTACCTTTTTGTTTTTTGTCGGTTCCTATTATATGCCTCTTAGTTTAGATCTTGCAAGACAAGAGATTGGTCAGAAATATGATGGTCGAAAATATATGTGAATTTTCACGCCAAAGTTCCTGAAATATTAAGTTTAAAATTTAAGATGTAAAAATATTGCTCCTGTTTCAAACCTTAGATCTTTAAATATTCTTAAACAAACAAAATTCATTCAAATAAAAAAAAAAATAACAATACGGTTTGCATAAGAAAGTTCGTTAGAAATTGAATTAGATTAGAATTTGCATGCGAAAGTTCTTTACATAATTGAATAATATAGAATTTGCGCGCNGCAAAAACTTATTTATAATTTAATCAAATTTTAGATTTCATTATTCATAAAAAAAAGTTTACCATTAATTATAATGACTGCTCTCTTTTCTTCTCCCCCAAATATACTT
>OVBW01001535.1:0-14634 GCA_900406355.1 Erysimum pusillum | reverse complement strand
CTCGTCTTCGTTGTCCATGCAGGCATTTGAGCTCTGTGATGATGCTTCCACTCCATATATCGACATGACAGAACATTCTACTCCTGATGACCACAGAAGATCCTGTCATAGTGACTACTCATCTTCATTTCCAGATATCTCATCAGAGATGATGATCCGCAGAGAGGAACACAGCACAAGTATGCGGCTGACTGAAATTCCTGACATTGTTCCCGATGTTCATAACACCATTGCCCATCATCATCCAGAAGGAAGCTCTCCTACTGTGGCCAAAGATGATATCCCTGCAACATTACAGAGCTACGAGCCTAACGCATCACAAGGACAACACGGTGATGACAAATTCACAGTCAAAGAACTCGTCTCATCTTTTCCGGAAGCCGCAACAAAGCCTTTGCATGTTGAACCATCCCACCGTGTGAATTCCCATTCAGATAACAAAACAAGCTCCCACCAAGTGAACTCCCACTCGGATAATAAAACAAGCGTTGTGCCTCAGAACTCAGCACTTGACCATAACAAAAATCCTTCCCATCTTCATCCAGTTGTTGACGATTTTATACACGTTATCCGCCACAGCAGTTTCCGAGTAGGGAGTGACCAGCCAGTCATGGAAACTGTTGAAGTCGGTGTACAGACCGTCGACATGGGGAAACTCATAAACGTTGTGAGAGATGAAATGGAAGTAAGAAAAGTAGCCACACCTTCTGAATCACCAACTACGAGATCGATCATCTCCGAACCTGAATCAAGAACCGAGACCCGGCCCGAAGAACCAGACCCCATCACCAACTACTCAGAAACAAAGAGCTTTAACTCCTGCTCTGATTCAACACCAGCTGAAACAAGATCCAACTCATTCATGCCTGAGGAGGAAACAACTCCAACTCCACCTGTGAAAGAGACGTTGGACATCAAGTCATTCAGACAGAGAGCAGAGGCACTTGAAGGTCTACTAGAATTATCTGCGGATTTGCTCGAACAAAGCAGGCTCGAAGAGCTAGCCATCGTGTTGCAGCCGTTTGGGAAGAACAAAGTTTCGCCGAGAGAAACCGCTATTTGGTTAGCAAAGAGTTTGAAAGGAATGATGATTGAAGACATCAATAATAATAACAGTGGAAGCTCAAGGAATGTATCATGAAAGGTAAAAGTATCATACAAACATTTTCAACTAAACTCTCTTCTTTGTTACTTATTCTCTCTATAACGTTTATATTGTCATAAAAGTGACAATTCTTTCATAAAACAAAATCGCTCAAAAAAGAAAAAAAAACCTTGTTTGTTCAAAGAACATATCCATTTTCGAAATTTTGAAAGTACAGCCACTGATCATCGATGTTAAGTGTCTCCAATATTGTATATACAGACTCTGGGATTATTGGTTGATTTTTTGTTCTTCTCCCTGTTTCTGTTTCTGATTGATTCTACTCCACTCATTTGATCCTTGCAACATTTTCATCTAAATCAATATAGCTACTGTGGAGAAATAATTAGATTTTTTCGAAAATCGCTATTAGGATCAAACTAGAAGGACCTGATGAAACATTGAGGGTCTTTAGGACCTTCTTCAAAGAAAACATATCGAAAGTAAATAATCGTATTTCGCAAAAAAGATTGAGGTCGAATCGTCATACAACAAACGTATTTCATCACGAAGTTACAAAATCATAACCTATAATAATCGAACTACGTATAGGATTGATTCCTTCCATAGGGTACGTACGTAGGCAACTCAAGCAATGAGTATTATTGAGTCCAGCAACCAAAAATCCGATATTAAAGACAAAATTTAGAAAGCTCCAAATACTAAAAACATAATTTTTGGAATCACTTAATTTTTCATATTATTCATAGTAGATGAATCGCAAAGTATATATATATAGTGCTTCGCAAATTTCTTAAATCGTTGAAGAGGTGATGGATTAAGCATTTAAGCTTTAAGTTTACAGTTAGGTACACCCTCACATTCTGCTTTGGTTGGTGCACAGATTCGGCGGCAACAAAAACATTTTTTTCCGTCACAACGTGATGGCATGCACGGTGGTAATTTTATCTTGCTTGCCTCAAAACCTTCCGTGTTTGTACCTGTATATATATGAAGAATAAACCATGTAAAAGACTGAAAAATATGAGTAAAATAATAATAATGCATGGTAATCATATGGGGATATACATACATTCATAAAGACTTGCAAGAGAAACGAGGATGATACAAAAGATAGCAAAGTTAGATGAGGACATTTTGATTTCTATTTCCAAAGAAACCTTTTGTGGTTTGATAATAGAAAATCTTACATGTAAACACAAATATATAGAGAGAGAGAGACAAGTCTCTAGTTAGTGGCACATTTTTTGTAGGGTGATCCATAAAATTCTGTACGTAAAATACATTTGTTTGACGAGTTCAATTTACTTTTCCATTGTAGAAAATTGATATTTAAAACCTATTATAGACTAATAAACGGGTCCATATCATTAACATATTTAAATGTCGTTATGGAAATTTAGTTTTTTTTAGGAAAATTGCTTTAAAGAGATTTCTAGAAAATCTTACCTTAGAGCATATATATACGCTTCCCGTCTAACGTATAGTGAACATATAAATCATGGAGGAAGAAGGCACTCTAGTAGGAGAAGTTGGCCCAAAAGGCGACGCCAATTCTTTGGAGTTGTACAGCCTTCACTTCAAGGGTTTGATAAAGGAGGAAACAAGAGGGTTATTGGCTGGATTTGGGGTTGCAATTTTGAGACAAGAGGATGATAATCTCTTGTTTCAGATGAAAAAATCACTTCATGACTCTGCCATTACAGTTTTGGAGGCTGAGCTCATTGCATTAAAGCTAGGACTAACCGAAGCCGTGAATTTGGGGATCAGTCGTATCTTAATTTTCTGTGACCATTCTCAGATTTTTGAATTGGTACGTTTTACTTTGCCCTCGTTCCGTTCACATGCTTGAATCTTGTAATTGATGTTCTTTTTGCCTTTTGATTGTTATTAGGTCATAGGGAGATCCGCGCCTCAGAAAGATAACATATATAGCCTTGCTATTGGATGACGTACAACACATCAGACAACAGTTGAAATCTTCCATCCCTGCTCTCGTGACTGCAAGTCGAACTAACTTTGCTTATAAACTTGCAATGGAAACACTAGTTTCTGAAATCAGCATACGTATGCCTGGGACATGCGGTATCTGTTTCGATGATGATATCGAACCTGAGAAGATGTTTTCTGTTTTTTATTGCAATGCCTGATTCGCCATATAGAAGTGGGAGTGCGGGACAAAAGTGTGATAAGATGTCCTCATGATGGCTGCAAATCGAACCTGACTCTTAGAAGCTGTGCCAATCTTTTGACACCTACTCTACGAGAGATGTGGGTACGAAGGATCAAAGAGGACTTGCCAATTCCTGTATGGGACAGAGTTTATTGCCCAAAAGAAAAGTGCTCCGCTTTAATGTCGAAAACCGAGCTCTTACCCTTAGTATTAACTGAAGAAGGTGGAGTTAGGGCTTGCTGTCTCAAATGCGGTAAACCCTTCTGCATCAAATGTCGTGTTCCGTGGCACAGTAACTTGTCGTGCAAGGATTACAATAGGTTGTCCCCAAATCCTACAGCAATGTGGCGTCAATGTAAAAGGTGCCGACACATGTTAGCTCTACCGGAACCGGAAGGAAGCATCCAAGTAGTTTGCAGGTAATTCTATAACTAGTATTATTAATCCTTTCGCGGAATTTGGTTAGTTTTTCACTTAGTTTAACATTGGGTTTTCATGGTTGATATAGATGTGGCTATTCGTTTTGCTACAAATGCGGAGCCGATTGGAATGGCGAAGGTTGCCCTCATCGCCAATTTGAGAGGCACGGGTGGATTCCCCTTCTTTACCCTGCTTGTATTTTTGTCGGTATAATTATGTTTTTCATACGATGGATACTTGGATACCAAGATCCTTAGTTTTTATAGAATGTTGGATAGAATGTTGATGTTGCTAACTGAAAAAAAAAAAAAAAAAACATCATTATCAATGCATTATTGCAATTTTCTCTAGCAAGTGAATCGATATGACACAACTAGTTTGTAGTTTTGGAGTTCTTTTTCTTGCTTTGTTTCCGCGGCTTCGGTTACTTCTTGTCTGCTTCCATTTTCTCCTTGAACTCTATCATCTTCTCCGGACAAGCTCTGGATAAAAAACAAGAAGGATAAGTAGGCAAACCAGAACTAAAACAGTAATTCAGTCAACACCAGCCAAAAACTGAACCATCATCATATTTTGTGTTCTGTGACTCCAAATAAATTGTAGCAATTTTGGCTGCAGATGTAGATCTAGCGTTAAGTTCCATCATACCTAACTGAAAAACCCGAGTCATTAATTTCTTCTCTACTTTATAAAGTTTTTGCAGCCAAGCCAAACTAAATCACTGAACCGGAGCGTTTTCAGTATCCAGTTTAGTCCACATATGCAGCTGACTATATATATTACCTCAAGGTTTTTCTTTTCTTCTTTCAGTTCATTAATTCATCGTGAAGTCAAGTTTACGCATTGAAGGCAAAACTCAATTAAGTACCTGTTTTATCTGGTGACCATTCAAAGAACTTATGGCATATCTCCTGAAGCCTGGTGCGCTGGAAAGAGAATTCAGCTAGCCAGGGCCCTGCAAAACCAGTACTTCATCCAAAATCTGTATAAAACATTCAACTTTTTTCAAGTTCACCAATCTCCAGGCTTCACAGATAATTCTTGTCTTTTTTATATATGGATGTGAAATTCATTTAAAAAATGATTACAGTTTGTAAAAGTTTACAAAATCTTAATTAAATCCCCATCTCTGTTGAGAACAATCTACCTCGTGCGAGCCGAAGTGTAACTGGAAAGCTATGTCTATCCGGTTTACAACAACTCATTGCCATATCTTGGCAGGTGCTTAGCTTCTCTGTCACAGTTTGTTGTTTGGGACCGCTAATAGGTTCCTGGTTTGTGTAATTTGTTCCATGTTTTCGGCTTCTTCTTGCTTGACATGACACAAAACATTCTTCTCAGAGATCTCTCTGAGACAACACAACCGCAGTCGCCATATCTTGCAACTGATTCGAGACTGTGTTGCTACTTATTGGCTACTAAAACAACTTAGTCGCCACTTCGTCGTTCTTTTGAGACTGATTGTTGTTGTCGCTATTTAGTCACAAATTTGCGACTGAAATTTGTGACTATTACTGAAGTCGCTAAATTCTGCGACTATTTTGCTACGCTCTAGCGACTGATCACTTTATTTGGGCCGCCAAACCAAAGTTATTTCGGCTTCGCACGATCCATTTGTTACAAAACCCTAATTTTCCATCAGCCGCTCTCAAACGACGATCCTAATTCTCTCTCGACGAACCCTATAATTCTCTCTCAATCTCTATTTCAATCTCTCTCAATCTGGATTTCTTTCTTGATTTCACTCTCGATTTCTCTGTAACTCATCACAGTTCTCAGTTCTCAAGCGCAAAACTCACACGAGGAGGAAGATGAGGAAGCTGATTCTGAGAAAGACACTCTAAGGGAACCAACTCTCCCGGAAGATGCGTTTGCTGCCTTACACGAGCTTCTTCTCCAGCTAGGCCGTGAGCTATATATACCACTGTCCTCTCTCCCAAATTGGAACCTAGAGCCGCTTGGTAAGCATATTCTTGATTCCTTCTCTTAATCGATTTGGTTGCGTTGAATTTTGTTCATTGAGATTAAGTTAACAAGTTATACTATCTCTAATTGAAAAAGCTGTTTCGAGTAAGTGTTAGAATTTGGTATTTTATAAGGACATGAGATGGAACTCTGTTAAAATAATGTTATTAGTTTGTAGTTTGTGGATTTGGTATGAGTTTTGAGATATGAGTTTTGAAGATAGTGTTCCATTGTTTTGCAAACTGTTTTGAATCGGATAAGAGAGTGTTCCTTATTTCTTTTTATTTTGTTTTCCCTTTGTTTTTGTAGTTTTGGTATGAGTATGAGAACTTGACATTGTAGGTTTCTGTGTTTGTAGGTTTAGAAAAGACAAGTCAAAACTTACCTGGAAAATTACAAAGGTTTTTACAAACAAGTTTGATGGGCCATACTACAGTTGGGATTGTGTGCCTATACCAAGAAGAGAAAGATACTTCATCGATTTGGAATGTGCCTCACTGACCAGTGTAGTTCAAGCAAAATTCTATTCAGTGTGTCAACGCCGTATGAAAGACATGGTTTCCAAGGCAGCAGCTCGACGGGTACAACTTATTTGGGTTGGGAGTACGATTTGAAATAAATGTGTGACTATTAGGACACATAAGAAGCCAAAACAGAGAGTTCAACCACATCAGCATCTCGAATGTCTGACCGTAATGGTCTTGGTCCTCACAAGCACGTATCAGGGACAAAGTCTTACTTACAAGTCGAACAAGAGATGGTAAGTTACATCGTGTTTAACATTTGAGATGATATAACTTACCATCTCTTGTTCGACTTGTAAGTAAGACTGTCCTTGATATGTGCTTGTGAGGACCAAGACCATTACGGTCAGACATTCGAGCTGTTGATTTGGTTGAACTCTTTGTTTTGGCTTCTTATGTGTCCCAATAGGGAAAAAGGGCCTATTTCAAACTGAACAAGTTTGATCGTGCCTTTTTCAAATTGAACAAATTTACAGTGCCTATTCCAATCTGAACAATCAAAAATTTCAAATAACCTATATAAACTTTAATTTTAGTGTCTAAAACAAAATTGACTTAGATGGAAGTTAGTCAACTGTTAGTCAACAGTTAACTTTGCTGACTGGATGGCCACCGTGGCAATGACGTGGCGCTGTCAAATTTTTTTTAAAAAAAAAAAAATTTCCCATTTTGCATTAATGAAGATCGAACCTTGTACCTATGGGATTAATGTGAGTTCTTTACCACTTGGGCTGCAGTAAATTATTTGATATATCACGTAACTAGAGATACTTAATCTCTCATAACGTGATATTTTTTTTCTTTCTATAAACCCTCGACTTTCTATAAATCTCCAACATATTCTTTGTGTTCTCTTTTAGAAACAGAGAGAAAAAAACACCGAGAAGTACCATGAAATTTTATTTGGGTTTTGTTTTGTTTTTAAGGTTCAATCAAATTTTGTTTTTAAGTTTCAATCAAATTCTACAATGAAATCTACAAATTCGTTGTCTTTGATTTCTTGAATGTTGATTTTCTTTCCTAATTCTTAAAACTATTAATTACTCATGTGTTTATATAAAGTGTTTATAATTACATAAAGTGTTTATAATTTTACATAAAGTGTTTACTTAGGATTTTTTCATTGATCTGTTGGCCTATCCAGTCAGCAAATTTTTTTTTTGTTGGGTAGGAATCCAGTCAGCAAAGTTACAGAAAGTGTTTTTAATTTTAATTTTAATATTGGTGTAGGATTTTTTTTTTTTTTTTTTTGACATGGACTATCAATGTTTTCTTAGGAGCTGTGATAATGTCTTTTATAACTCATGTAATGCTTAATGGATGTTAAGTATTTCAGTTTCAGTGGTCATAAGATTTTGTTTAAGACAATTCAATTTTGGGAATTAATTTGAAATTGCCAATAATGAGGTGAAACTAAATAAACCGACCCTATATACCAAAGTAAATAAGTATCTCTATTTACGTATGATAACAAATAATTTATTGCAGCTCAAGTGATAAAGTACTCACATTTGTCCCATTGGTACCAGGTTTCGATCCCCGTTAATGCAAAATGAGCAATTTTTTAAAAAAATTTTGACAGTGCCACGTCATGGCCACGGTGGCCATCCAGTCAGCAAAGTTAACTGTTAACTAACTTCCATGTGAGTCAATTTTGTTTTAGACACTAAAATTAAAGTTTATATAGGTTATTTGAAATTTTTGATTGTTCAGATTGGAATAGGCACTGTAAATTTGTTCAGTTTGAAAAAGGCACGATCAAACTTGTTCAGTTTGAAATAGGCCCTTTTCCCGTCCCAATAGTCACACATTTCTTTCCAAATCGGTTGTACCCGTCGTGCTGCTGCCTTGGAAACCATGTCTTTCATACGGCGTTGACACTGAATAGGATTCTGCTTGAACTACACCGGTCAGTGAGGGATGTCATGTGTGTTCTTTCTACAAAACACCGGTCAGTGAGGAAGCTAAGTTGGCTGTCCTTGTGAATGTGATATTTGGAGTAATTTCTCTTTTAAATAGGTACTTGATTATGATTCCTGTAATATACAGATTAATCGATAAACAAAAAATTTTAGTAAATATTTATGTAATGTTATGTAAATATTATATTGAATTTCAATTGAACTAACTACAAATCTTTATTATGTAAAATTGGGTTTTCGAAGTTAGTAACTCACGGGATCGCGACACGTATTATATTTACAGACTTTGATACATGTCAAAATTAAAATATGTGTTTTTAACAATTTTAAATATGTAAAAAAATGATTATGAGAAAATATTAAAATTTAAAAATGTAAAAAAGATAATGTTAAGAAAATTACAAATTAAATAATTTTAAAAGCATAAATCAAATTACATTACTTTTTGAGTCAACAAATCACCAAATTATACACTAGATTAGGATCTGCGCGTACTAATAAAAAGGAGTCTCTCTACATTAGCTATTCAAGTTTCTCTATTTAATTGCCATGTGGCATGCTTTTGAAAAAATACATCGCAACCACAAGTTCTTAGACCGGACGGTTCGTATTGGTTAGAATCATTTCACCATCAACGAAACTTTGATAAATTAAACAGCTCCACATCAATTCACCAGCTCTCCATCCTCCACGAGAAATATATTCAACAAAGGTATATTCTCTTATTGAATCATCTTGAATGTTTGTTTAGAAGATTGACAATAGAGATATCACCATACATGATAACTATATAAAAAGTTACAACCAATTAAAAACAATTTCAGAAAGAAAAAAAAGTTGGTTCCATAACACTTTTCCATTAAGAGGTCTTCAACATTTTTTCAATGAATACAAAATTTCCAAAAAAAAATTGATGAAGATAGATAATTTATAAACGAAGTTAAAAAATAAGACTACGTAATCACAATTGAAAACTCTCTTGATGGTTCCATAAAGGTAAGCTACTGATTTTGCAACAGCTAAAGATCCATCTCCACCGTCAGATCTGGCTGCTCAATTATATCTAGTCTTATAATAAATTTAAAAGTACGCATATTACATCACACACTAATTCAGTGTAAAAGCGAATTGGTAAAAATAAAGTTTCAGAGAATTGAATTAGTTGGAGATAATAGAAGTAAAACCACTATAAAGAAATAATTCATATGTTGACTGTTTGCACGTACACCTTCAAAGTAACCAAATAATATAAACATAAATTGTTGGAATCACTTAATGTTCGTATTATTCATGGTAGATGAATCACAAACGTAGAGTGCTTCTCAAGTTTCTTAAATCTTTATGGACTAACCGTACCTTAGGGTTTACAATTAGGCAGGGGCGGAGGCACCAAATATAACCAAAGGGGTCAGTTGACCCCTATAAATTCTAAAAAATCTGTTAAATGTTTTTTAATAGTTAAATATGCAATGTAATATAGTTGTTGACCCCATACAAAATTAATTTAACTAAAAATATATTAAATCAATTCACTTGAAAGTTGGACTTCTTATAGAATTTTAAATCTAATTCTGATCTAATAAAATAATAATCCATAACTTAATTAATAAAAAGAAAACCCTATAGCAAATAATTTAATATTATTTGTATTCATAAAAATATCCACAAAAGTTATAATCTTTATGGACCATAACTAAAAATTCGTAAATATCAATTTTGATTGATTTTCGTATAAATATTTTAGTTTTTATGTATAGATAATTTTATTTATATATAACATTAATGATAAATTTATATTATATATATATAGATATACTCCCTCTGTCCCAAATTATAAGAGGTTTTGGCTAAAAGCACAAGAATTAAGAAACAATATATGTTTTCTCATTTATAAAAATTCAACCAATTAAAAAAAAGACTGCATAATTTAAACAGTAAAAAACTATTAAATAAATATAAATAGTGCATTGAAACTTGAAAAAATCTATTAAAATGGAACAAAGAAAAAACCCTTAAACCTCTTATAATTTGGAACAGAGGGAGTATTATTTTAGGTTAATAATTTTTTTACTACGGACAACAAAAACTAGACCTGCCACCGCATTTAGGTATAGCATCACATTCTGTTTTGGTTAGTGCGCAGATTCTCAATTCTTTTCCGCGGCAACAAAAACATTCTCCATTTCCGTTTTTTAGTAGTGTTAAGTCACATTCTGATGGCTTGTTGCGCATGCACCGTGGTAATTTTTTCTTGTTTGCCTCAAAACTTTTCACGTTTGTACCTATATGAAGAATAAACCATTTAAAAGACTTAAAAGTATGATTAATATAATAATAATAATGAAGGTAATTATATGTAGGATATACATACTGACATACATTCATAAAGACTCGCAAGAGAAAGGAGGATGATACAAAAGATAGCAAAGTTAGATGACGACATTTTGATTTTCATTTGCAAAGAAATCTTTTTTGGCTTGATGATAGAAATTCTTACATGTAAACACAAATATATAGAGAGACAAGTCTCTCGTTAGTGGTACATCTTTTGTAGGGTGATCCATCAAAATCTGTACGTAAATAAATTTGTTTGACTAGTTTAATTTCCTTTTCCAATATTGTAGAATATTGATGTTAAGTCATTTTTCAGAAAAAAATTTTAAAATAAATTCTCTTCTTTTAACGACATTTCTATTTTAAACAAAATATTATTTATTTATATTTTTACTACTCAATAACATATTAGAGAGAAATATTTAGATGTTTACAAAATAATTTATCTTTTTCCTTTTAAATAAAAAGTGTGTTTATTTTCCTTATTTCCACAAAAATAATTTTTTTCGCTAATTAGTTCCTTCTTATTCCGAAGTAGTAGTATTAATTTCTGTTTATTTTTAAATTTATTAAGAAAGAAAAAAAGTTTGTTAAGAGAAAAGTCACCTTTCCAGTACCATAACCCCATAATAACGAAAAATACATCTAATGAGATAGTTAAATATTTAATTTTTACAAATTTTAAAAAAGTTGATTTCTTTTAAAAAATATATTGTTAAGAAGTGCTACATACGTTATGTTCCATGTTACAAACTCACGTTTTTTTTTCTTTATATAGGAATTCGAACTTTTATATAAGGGTTTGTAGAGGCTACAAATAAAACGTACTTTTACATGGTTATTTATTTTATTTTTTTAAAATGTGTACTTTTACATGGTTAGTTTATTCGTTGCCTAAAAAAATTAAAAAACAAGGACCTAAAAAACTAATGAGCAGAAAAGATAGTCTTAATCATATGTGAGCCAATGTTGCATCAGGTCACTAAATTTCTTGTACTTGCTTTTACCAATATTGCGTTTCGAATTTGCCTTTCTGTGAATTTGCATAAGGTTTGGGTTGAAGCCGTGACGTTGCAACTTGCAACCTGTCAACCTGGTGTTCTTTTCGATCCATATCATGTATATGATAGCCTGAAACCACCAGTTTGCGCAAAGTCCTTGGAGAAGTGTTGTCTTTGAATTTGAGCCAAGTGGTGAGAGAAGTCCATGTGTGGAATGTGAAGGGTAAGTAGCCAAGTCTTCTAGTTGCCCAATGCCAGATCAGTACACTGAACTTAGACCTGAAGAATAGATGCTCCCTACTCTTATCTTGCTGGTCACAGAAACAACAGTTAACAAGTGTCTGAATTCCCTATGTGGCCAGCCTTGTTCTTGTTGGAAGTCGGTCTAACTGAATTACCCACATCAAGAACGCATGCTTCGGTATTGCTCCTTTTAACCAAATTGTAGATACCCATTCTTGTGGATCAACTCTCGGTACTTAAACTCTCGCATGTATGTTTTGTTGAGAATATCTGTCCAACTCCATTTCATCAACTTACCAAATAATGAAAGAGTCCAAATCCTTGGATAAATGAGGAATGGGGATCGTTGTCAATTCGATTTGTATCGTTTCCGCTGCCAGATTTCTAATATTGCAACAACAAGAAAGTACAAATGTGTGGTTAAATTAACCCAAGTAGAACTTTCTAACTCAACTAACATGATCACCAAATAAATAAATTTTAATTTTAATTTATTTTTCGTCTCACCCACCACATTACCTCTTTATTAAGTCTTCATTATATCCCTCCAAAAGGTAATTAATTAATAGTCAAGCTACCACTAAATTTGATCGTACTACCAAATATTAATGAAGGATATATGTCAAAGTTACATTGCACATTCCTTAGTTTGATCAAATCAATTCACTTTCTAGTTTCTATAATATTGTATATGCATTGCTGATTGAGTTATTTGTCGATTATGTTTTATTTTTATTTTATTTTTTTTAACACGATAGTGGACCAGTGGTTTAGCTTTTTTTACTAGCTAGGTCAAAAAAAATTGTATTTACTACCGAATAAAAATTCACTTGCCAAATATACAAACTTTTATATAAAATGTCGCTACGATGCTGCGGAAAGAAGATTCTTCACCCACCTCCAAAGTGCTTTACAGTGGTTGAAGCTAATCTACAAATTATGTATGTAAAATAAACCTTTTGGAAGGGGTTTTAAAGACCTTTGGTAACATTTCTATAAGCTTTGATATGAATAAAAACATGTTCCTAAATTTTGCATTAGAGATAAAGTTAAAAATTGAACAAACTAAAGTTCAAGAATATTGGTTTTCATAAATTTAATAATATGCTCGTTGACAAAATAAAAATATATATTCCAGCTGAAAAAAAGAAACTTACGCTTTCGCATTTGCAATGATAACTTTTCTTTTTATAATATACATTAATTTATCATCATAAGGCTCCGATAATTCTGTATATATATATATCATCACCATTTAACTCCATAGTAACTCTCTGTCTCTTGATGTGACATTAGCAAACAGAAGAGAGTAACTCTCTGTCTTTTTTATATAAGAAAACATCAACTTCTTTGTATCTCTCCGCCGCCAAACGCTAAACGCAAACACCAAAATGACAGAGAAAGAATGTGAGCATCACCACGATGAAGATGAGAAGATGAGGAAACGTATAGGAGCGGTGGTGCTTGGGTTTCTTGCAGTTGTTCTTTTTGTGGTTTTCTTGGTTTGGGCTATACTTCACCCGCACGGGCCACGTTTTGTTCTTCAAGATGCAACCATTTACGCGTTCAACATTTCTCAGCCTAATTATCTCACTTCCAATCTTCAGGTCACTCTCTCTTCTCGAAATCCTAATGACAAGATCGGAATCTTTTATGACCGCCTTGACATTTACGCCTCCTACCGCAACCAACAGGTATTATAGATTTTTTTATTTTATTTTTCTATTTCTGAATTAATAAGAATTTAAACAATATGAGAATTGTCTAGATTTGCATGTGAGGTTTGAATTAGTTATATTTCATAATATTTGGGATGTGAATTAAATAATTTGAACAAAATTTTGCTTCTTTTTTAAAAAAAATTGTTTGCAATTAATTTGTTTTTTTTTTGTTATATAAGGTGACGTTGGCGACTTTATTGCCGTCATCTTACCAAGGCCACCTTGATGTGACGGTATGGTCGCCGTTTTTGTACGGAACAACCGTGCCGGTGGCGCCATACCTTTCGCCGGCGTTAAGCCAAGATCTAACGGCGGGGATGGTGCTTTTGAATATCAAGATCGACGGTTGGGTTAGATGGAAAGTGGGAACGTGGATCTCCGGTAGGTACCGCCTCCACGTCAATTGTCCGGCTTACATTACCCTCGCTGGACAATTTTCAGGTCCGGCCGTAAAGTACCAGCTTGTCCAGCGATGTGGCGTTGACGTTTAAGCAAAGGGATCATCATTATTCTTTAGAGAGAGACTAGACTTCTTTTGTTGTGTATCTTAGTGTTTTAGTTAACTAAATTCTTCGAAATGTTATTATTCATAAAAAATATATATTGGTTTGTATTGCTTTTTTGTGAGATTTAAGTTTAACGTAATAATTACTAGATCCGATCCATATAAGTTTTTCCTTTTTTCTTTCTTTAAAATAAAATCCAAATTAACTTATAAGTATATCAGTAAACCATAGAAATCAACTCTGGTGAGAAACCTTTTCAAACGCACAAAAAAGTTCGAAAAACGTCATGCTAAATCTAATATTAGTTAATACGTACATATTATGGGTTTTAGCTTGACATTTTATAAAAATGTAATTATCATTTAATTCAACTGAAATGATTCGAAATAAGTAAAGCTTTGACTACTATGAAAATTTTTGGGATTATTTTTAAGGTAACGTAAATTCTGGGGAAAAATTGAAATAAAACACGTGGTTGCATTTTCGTAAATGTTATGTACGTATTCGTAATTTGTTGTGCGGATTAAAACAAATGTACAAATAGTTTTTACGATATGTCACTGCATATATCTTTGCAAATTTTCCCTCAGAATTATGTTATCCAGCAAATAAATCCTTTTTATAGTTTTGGTTGACAAATGCTACTTATTTTGAGTCTTTTCTGTATTATACTAGAGTTAATTCCGCGCTACGCGCGGATATGTTTTAATATTTATTTTT
>OVBW01001534.1:4037-14643 GCA_900406355.1 Erysimum pusillum | reverse complement strand
CCTTACATCTAAAGACATTAGAGATGATCTTATTGGATTTTATTAACGTATATAAGGATACATATATAGGTAAAAAACATTAAGATATACATATATAGTCACATTGAGATCTGATTTGCGAGGAAGATCATATATTTATACGTACTCAGAGTTCGGTGTGTTTAATTAATTAGCTCTATCATTCAATCATAACATCTTCAGACAAATCCATCAAACGAAACACATGTGTTTGTAGAAAACCATATTTATGTTCATGAGGAGGAAAGATATATATGGCTTGTGTATTTTGTTCTTCTTTCTCTTTGACCATATATATGACGTTTAAATCTATACCACAATTTGATTCACCTTAATGTTATTAACGTCAAAGAAAAATAGTAATTTTATTTATCTTATGTGGTGAATCTTGCGTGATTCAAGAAAATTCTTCCATTTAGGTTCGCGAGACGAAACATATTGAAGAAAAGTGGCGAAATCGGTGTCCATATATTGTGGTGGATTATGTTCATCGACGAGCTTCGGTGATGGCTTCACGACGGAGGTCAAGGGGAAGCTATGCAGCGACGCCACCGATATCCTAGGCTTCGTGGAATTCACCAATACCCTATGTAACACGCTTTTGTACCTTCCATTGCTAAATATCTATAGAAAATTGAATAAACAAAATTATTAGTTTTTAATTTAAATTTTTAAAAAGACTATTTTAGATCAACAATAAAAAAAAAATATGAGATATTTATTATAGCAGAAACTAATTTAACGTGCTAATCATTTTAAATGTCAATCTCTAAACAACATATAGCGTTGCTAGCGTAAGTCTAAACACAATATGACTAATGTCTTTTTGATATATTTTTCATGAGAAATGCTTTTATATAAGTTTTTTTTTATTAAGGATTTAACAATATAGTTGGAATCTTTCATTGTCCATTGCTAACCCTCGAATTTAAGATACAAATTATTTAGAGAACAACAAAAAAAAATCTTGGAGAATAGATATGATTAAATTTATTAATTAAATAAAGTAAAGATGGAAGAAAACGTTTAAAGAATATGTAAATAATATACCTCGAGATGATCGCCGACGTTGACGACAAAAGAGCCAGGGATGGGATCAACAGTGACCCACTCGTCACGGTACAGAATCTGAAGGCCTTCGACGTCGTCTTGAAGGAGAAGCGTCAAGAAGCCGTAGTCTGAGTGAGGTGGCATCCCCAGCGTCAGCTCCGGCTCCGGGCACGGCGGATAACAGTTCACCACCACCAACTGACTTCCTTCTTCCAACTCCTTCACCGCCTCCTCGTCGCCGTCGATTTCAAGGCTCTCTAAGATGGCTTTCACCATCATCTCGAACACCTCTTTCGTCTCTTTAGTGTAGGTAGCCGCCAAACTCCTGTTTTCAATTTTGTATACATAATAAAAATTTAGTTAGAAGCTCATGTAATAAGTTTTATCTACATGATTATTAAATAAAACATGTTAGGATTAATTATTTATTAGTTTTACGCATGACATGTAATGTAACCCGTGACTGCTATTATATGGTGGGGGTATGGCTAGGAAGATAAGTAAGTCGTAACGTGTGAGATTTTCTTTGTTATTTAGTAGTACTATTTTATTCAAGTCATCTTTATAGATTTACAAGCCGCCACTTACAAATCTATTTTTTAAGTGAATCAAATAACCGCCCTCGCCTTTAGATTATAATTGAATGTGCACTTTGTACCAAAATGCACATGAAAGATTCTAAAAAATTGTGTCTAATACCAAATTTCCTCTGACTAATCCTTAGATGTAAATAAAATATACATGTCGGTAAATTAATGTTGGAGCCACCTGTGTGTCTCGAGTTTAATATTTAAAAATGTTAAATCTTTTTTAGAAGTTTCTTGATGGTGTATCAAACTTAAGATTTTCTATTTTCAGTAAACGGGGAAATCAGCACATGTCACACCTTTTTTTAATGTTTTTTTTTTTTTAGCTCATTTATAGAATGTAAATATGGGAAATCTAACCTGAAGTCGGAGGGAGAAGAAGGCCAATGAGGGAGATAGTCAGGGAGAGGATGTGCATAGAGTTTCAAGAAGTCTCTCCAACAAAAGACATTGTCTTTCATCTGGTTGAAACTCGTGCCGTAGCGTACTGGAGCCGACATGTCCGACGACATGTACTTTGATCTCTTCTCGTACGGGAGTTCAAAGAATCTTCTACACACTTCTATCATGTTCTTGCTCACATCTCCCTCCATCCCATGGTTCACCACCTGCCCATTACAATAGCTTACTTGTTTAGAAAGAAAGCTAGATATCACTTCATGTAGTTTAGGATTTTGAGAACCAACCTGGAAGAAGCCGTAGGTTTCGCAGGCCTCGGATATGGTTCGTAGAACGTGAGGCCGGTTAGGTCCTATGAGCTCGGTGAGATCTATGAGGGGAAGCTTTAGGTTTTGTTTTGGTTTAATGAGCCTGTCGGATTTTGTAAAGATGGGTCGGTCAGGTTCAGGCCATATATATTTGGTTGGCACTTTGGTCAGACCATTGTCACAAAGATGTTTCACGCCTTTTTGGTATTTCTTGTTCTCTTCTTCCACCACCGGAGCTATCATCGACGGCGACATTCTTCTCCGTTTCACTGCAAATGAGACAATATTGCCACGTATACATCAATAACCAATTAGCAAATACAGAGAACTCATAAAAGAAGGGAATCTCAGGAGATGTATGTTTTGTACGGAGGACGTATGCAATATACCTGATGGATCTTGATGCTCTTTGACAACTATGGAGATGTTATATGTAAATGTGAGGAATCGATGATAGAGGACTTGGTATAAGTTGTGGTGGGTTTTGCATGTTGGTGGGTGTAGGTATTTATACGTGTTTGATGAGACGTTGAAATGAATAGTTGAGATTAATAGATATGTTGACCAATTAAACCAACCTTTTTTTTGTTCCGAGTCAAATTCTTTGGAGACTGACTTCTTCAATTCTTAACTCGTCTCTCATTGCCAAAAACCGTTGACATATTATTAGTATTGTTATTCTATAGTATTTGAACGATAAGACCACGATGGTAGGGTCTAGCTCACAATAATATTAAATATTTAAATACATTTGAAAATGATAGAAACAAATAATAACAATAAAATTACAAAAGTCTACCTAGTTTATGTATTTTGGAGTTGCCTCCAGATTTTCATAACAAAAAATAGTTTGATATATACGTTGTTTTAGTGAAAAATAGTATAAAGAATGTGTCAACGAAAGATCTCATCTCATAGCTAACTCCGTCTCTTGGTCACAAATGTGTAATAGCTATAAAGCATAGTTTGAAGGCAGATGCAAAACTAGTATTACTTCCCCGTTTCTTGTAAAGGACTTATTGTTCCACTTAATAAGTATAAATGTATAATTATGGAAATATTTCATATGGTTATGCCAATTTGTCAATGGATTCTAGAATTATAGTTGTATTCACTATCACTATATCTTTCTTAAGAAATTAAAGATCTGAAAATTCGAATCTACAAAATTTCAAAGTACAACACATTTATGAAACTGGTTACGTAATATATATATATATATATATGTGGTATTGTTTGTGAAAAAAATATTGCTTATTTAAACATCTCTTCATATAAAATATCACAAAATAGTACTATTTTCCGTTTTATTAAAAAAAATACTCAACTCTTTTCTATTAACATGTAAGATAATAAGTTTTTTTTTTAAAAGGAAAATACATGTTCAAGGAGTACTATAACTGTGATCATGACAAGAATAATTTCTAAAATATTTCATCGAATCACAACTTAGAAATATAAATACCACAATATTTTTTGTATTTTTTCCTCTAAGAAAAATATTACTCTTGGTGGTGCATAATTAAAAATCCTTGTAAGATATTTAAGCATTTGACGAAACTGAACTACTTGGCGCGAAACTTCGTTGCTTGGGTCCCGTTGGGGAGGGATTGGGTCAACTCAACAGGACTTTATATATGTGGACTTTTGCAGAACTTGCATTTGCATCTATAGAATTTTTCGTCAAAATTATAAATCTCTTTATCTAGTATTTAGTATTTACTTCATTAAGAGTCTTCTTTTGTGTGTTCGTCACATATCAACTATCAAGATTCAAGTCTGGACCCACCAGCAAATACGTACGATCCCTCGGTTACAAATAGAACGTCCTTTAAATATGTGTGCATATACATTAATACATAGAACGTATCAAATTAAAATGATATGTATACGTAATATTAAAAAGCGGATAAAAAAACGATATTTAAAAAGTCACAAGAAAAAAAAGACGAAATTTGTTTAAAAGTTTTAGAGCTTTGATGATTCTAATACCATGCCAAATGTAAAAATATTCTTGGACTTCATGGTTTGTGTATTAAATTATTAATTTAGATAAGGCTAGCTAAAGGAAGAAATAACAATATATATATATATATATATATATATTATCTAATTTTATAATTGGGGATGTATTTTAATCCATAACAGTAACCTTTAAATCTTTCACAAACTTAGAATTTGTAATGTTTTAAAATTTGTATAAAACAAAGGTATTTTCGAACTAAAACGGTTGGGCTAAATTTTTTTTTTTTTTTAAACATATATTATCATATATTAGTCCCTCTCCTACTCTAAGAGCTTTGACAAATTTACTTTTAATTGAATATAATAAAATGGCTAGCTATGGGATCCTCTTTTTTGGTTAGAATAACTATGAGATTTTTTTTGTTTTTTGTTTTTGTAACAATAACTATATATATGATCTTGTCATTAGAAAACTAAGTAAGCAAGATAAAGTGTTTTATAAGGAAATAATAGTATAGAAAATGTGATTCGACGAATCTTCCCCAATATATTAATTAAGATTTAGTTTCAGCCATGCATTCCAGCTATTAATACGTACTTAAGATTAATACAGCATGCAAGTCATCTCGCTTTTAATATTAAAAAAAAAATATTTTCATACGATTTTTTTTTTCATTGTTCATATTCATACTATCTTTCTGGAAGATTGACAGATTGTTATGTAGATTGATTTTTCTCCAGGTAATGACTTTATGATAAATATATTTTTGATTTATTTATGAACATATAATAAATTAAATTATGTCTAAGAATATCGGATATTTTATAAAAGTCAACCGACAACATCTTGTACATTTGTTGGTTAAGTTTTGCGATATCCACGTCAGTCGTCACATCCATGTATGGACATTTTATGCATGAAACCGAAGATAAGCTAAATAAATTGCATAGATAGTCAGATTAAGTAACAAATCTTAAGAATTTAATCTAGTGACAACTAATTTTTACTCCTTCTGGTTTATTTTACGTTTAAATGTTTTATACAAATTAAAAAAATTATTAAAAATTTTCATTATACTTTTTATTAAATACACAGCATAACTTCATCTTTTAATTTTGTAGATTAAATTAAAATAATTTTCTTACTTTATTTTTTTTATATGTAATATATGGTAGATACTAGATAGTAATCTATAGTTTTCTCCTTCTATCATAATAAAGCTATAGACGACCGGGCCGCAAGTCAAAGAGAAAATTTAATATATTAATAGGAAATATTAATATGTCACAAATAAAAATAAAAAATAATAGAAAAAAAATATTAATATCTGCATGCATTTCGTCTTTTTCCTCTCCATTCGTTGCATTGATTTTCTAGGCCACGTCAGGCTCGCTATTTCTCTATATTCTTTGTATTATCATTCCTTCGCATTTATTTTAGCTATTTTGACGACACATTTAGCTTTTTATTTGATGGAAAAGCCAAAAAGGTTATCTATTATTATTAATACTAATAATTTACTACAGTATATTCTAAAAATTAAATTTGTAGGAAAGCAGTGTTGTAAATGTATTGGCTACGAAACTGGAGTATTACTTAGAAAAAAAAAGCAATAGTTTATCTGTCATTAATCAAAACTAGTAAAAATATTAAATATCACCTAATTTTAAAATTGGTCTGATAGGCAATAGTTTACCCTATGAAGGATGTCAGCAATTCGAGTTTCGCTTATCTCCAACTCATAAACTTAACTGATACAAAATTTATATGATAACAATCTTGCGTCTTTAAAACGATATCTATTAGTACTAATTAGCAATATGACATCCAACAGTAGTAAAAATCGCTAAACGATAGTATTGTTTTAGCTATGTATTTTTATAGTATTGTCGTACTTATAAGTATTAATACCATACTATGCAGTACTGAATTAATTATTTTTATATGTGAAGTTAATGAAAGAGTAGGTATCAGAGATTGTAGGGTTAATGCACATTATTACTTAGCATCTTCCAATTAAGAGGAAAAAAAAAACCGTTGACCTTTCCATGTCCTATCTCATAGCAGTTGCCTAAATATTTAAATTAAAGAAAAAAAAAAAACAGTTGCCTAAGTCAAAATTATAAATCGTAGAGTTTTTAAGTATTGTATATAAAGTCAATTAATATAAAACCTTCAGCTAAAGACATCTTGCTGACGAACAGTTGCAACCGTAACTATTTAATAAAAGCGACATGACACGAAACTAACCAGTTTCATGTTCTAAACTTTGCTTTCAACTATTTCTGCTGTCTTTTTTTTTGGATAAAGAACTATTTTTGCTGTTGATCATGAGATCTTAGATAAATGATACCTGGCTGTCAAATTAATAATTTAACGTAAAGTTACTGAAAGTTTCTTAATGCACTGTTAGTAGAAAAGTCGTCACGGGTTTCGAAACTAATTTAACCATAATATCAAAAGTAGAAAAAGAAAAAACCTGAACCCATAATATTTGTGCTTCACTACTATTGCGGAAGATTTGTACTCCGCTGTTTCTGATAGTATATGTGCGTATTTCATAGTTGTATTTTCTCAACTTAAATCAATATATGTTGTGTTGTTGACCCAACAACAAAAGATATGTTAATTATGTGCAGTTTCATCAGCGCATTTTAGAAACTTGTCTTAGGTTAGAAAATAAAAACTCGTCACTAGCGTTCCAACAAAAACATTATCGTAAATGTTTGTAATTATGTCTATATTTAATATTATTTATATTTTTTAATTAGAAACTTAGTTTTTAACTGTCGAAAAAAAAAACCTTAACTTCTAACAAGAACTGAGAATTGTCAAACTAAATGACAACTACTAATTTGAATCATGATACCAACAAGGATTCCTTTACATATATACTCGCTATGTTTGACGTGGGCAAGGTTGAAAACCCAATAAATGATCAAATACTTAAAATAGTACCATGTACTAAACTTCAAAACTCCAGCTGATAGAGGCTTTTTTCACACCATTTTATATCAAATGAAAAAGTTAGCCATTTTTTCTTGTCAGTTGCTTAAATTGATGATTAAATCAGATTTTTTTTAGCTTTTTTTAAATCGTGATTCTCGTTTTTTAGATAACTATATTAAAAAAAAAAATTGATCATACCAATTCAAGGCTATTATTGACCAGTGGCACGATCATTCTATATGAAGTTATGAACTATTTTAAAATTTTAAGATTATCGAGATTTGAACTAGCTCATGTCCCGAAACATTCATTGATAGTGTTCGAATGTTGGATTGTGTTAAACGAGACTTTGTTAAACGAGACTTAGTCATCCTAAAATTACGCGGTGTTTAAACCAACATATAAATAAATAAATTACGCGGTGTTAATGTTTCCAATCTTTAGCTGACCGGCATGCTATTTGTATCTAGAAACTAGAAACGACGCGAAATAGCTCGCTTGGTCACAGAGTTGACCGTTGAAGCCGACAAGGTCTCCTGATATAAGGGGGTGGTTTTTAAAATTTAAAGATCTGGCCATGTCCGTAAACGGAAACAGTACTTCATATGTACTACGTGGACCATACGTGCTCTTCTTCTCTGGTCAACTCTTCTTCACGGACAATTAAAACCAGATCAACTAATCATTCGTTTTCTTTTTCATATTCAATTATTTTTCCTTTTATGTTTTATAGTAAGTCGCATTTATATTTAATGAGAGACATCGTAATAACAAAAGTACATGCATTATCCTTGAATTATTTGCTCAGCTGCCTCTATGTTTTGATTATTTTAATTTCCAACTTTCTATTCATTGTTCATTTTGTGTCCTCACTACCTTTTCCACCTTCATGTACGAAGTAAGAAATGAGAGAAATAAAAAATGACACCTCCAGCCACAGAAATCTCTGAACACAGTTGTTTACATGTGGATGTGGTGATCAAGAGATCTAAATTATATTGAAACGAATAATATCAAATGATTCTTAATTAATATGTTATCCAAATATATATGTAACATCTTTTCATATTCTATTTTCTCTCTCATGTAATAAGTACCACAAATCAGTTCAACAAAAAAAAGATATCGTCTAAGTGAAAACTGATTTCATTTTGTAGAAGTAATTTGAAAGAAAAAGTTAATTTGTAGATCACATGTGGAAAGAATGTGACAACGGTGTTGACAAATACACTAACATTTGTAAACTGGACAAGCGAGCGAACTCAGCGAAGCTTGGAGTTTTCAGGTTTAAAAACTAGTTATATAGGACCTATTTCTGAAAGTCTGATACGTAGACATTTTAAGTCATCAGTTACTCGATCATTCTCATTTCAATGTAGAGTCGCAGGTTTAAACGAAACACATAAAACCAAAAATGGCACTATGTTTTTACTCAAAAAACAAATTAAGCTAAAATGCATTTGGATTTGTTAAGCGATGGTAGAGAGATTTGTTACATTTGCAAATTACGCCGAAAACCACTGATGGGCCAATAATAAAGGCCCATTATTGGATTACGCGTCTAAAAGGACCCTTTAGTGGTATAGCAAGTCACATTATTTCTCGTTAGCAACACAAAATACTCGACAAAATACGATTCTAGGCAATTTCCGATTCCTCCATCATTCATTTGCTCTAAAACTCAATTAAGAAAATTAAGGATTGGTTTTTTCCATTGAGGATTCTTTATCTTTTCCGAATTTCAAAATCCCTTTGGCTGATCGGTGGAATCTACGAACCATGTTCAATTTCTGGTAACATCAACTCCATCATCTGCTTTGGCAAATTGTGCAATCTTTTACTCTCTTTGTCTGCTAGATTTTGATGTTATCTAATTTTTGATTATGATCTTTTTTGTGGAATTCGGATTTCTGTGATCTGGGTATGTCTCTTTGTGATTAAAGAACTCTGCTTTTGTTAGTTTACTTACTGTTAATGGTGCTAAGTGTAGATTGTTGCTTACTTGATTGAATTCTCTAGAGCTACTGAGTTAGGGTTCAAAGTTGCTGCAATCGATCTAGAACATCCTGATGTATATATATTCTTCCTTGAAGTTTCTGTGTTGATCTCTTTACAGTAGTTCATAAGAGGGGCTCTCTAATGATGAGTAGATTTGAGTATTCAGATAATCAAATAGTATAAATTCTCAATGTTAAGTATATTGGGTATTGGAAGAATTTCAGGTAGTATTTTGAGAATGTTTTTTTTTTGTTTTGTGTAAAAATTCAGGGGTTCAAAAGAACAGCAACAAGGACAGTCTCGCCCCTCGCCAGAAGCATCTGCAACACCGTGGTATTCGCCTTCTCTGGTCACCTCGCCTAGCTCATCCCGGCCTCAGCAATCAGGGCAGATTCCATCACATGTTTCACCAGGTGAAGCCGCCGGCATTATTGCGATTTTAAAAGACAAAAGGTTAGCTTTCAAGTTCCTTAAATCTTGTTGCTTGCCTCGTTTGTGCATGATATGTATGTCTTGTGAATCACTTTAAGGCCTTGGGAGAGCTTAGATTCTCTAGAACAAAACCCTTGATTACTGATCGATAGTGTGGTTGATGAAATTCTCTGTGATTTTGTGTTGTGTTGCTAATTTAAAGAGAATCAATTTCTAGACTTGTCATTATATCATCTATATTGTGGTCTTCTACTCTTCTCTTGTTACACAATTCTTGTCTTCTTCAAATGTTTTTTCTGCTCTAGTGTGGATGAGCTCAGGAGGCTTCTGTCTGACAAGGATGCGTATCAACAGTTTCTGCACTCGCTTGACCAGGTCACTATACAAAACAATGTAAGTCGGAAACATGAAGTATAAATCATTCGTTGTCTTTAGTAATGTATCTTCTTTACTATACAAGTTTTAGGTTAATAAATCCATGCTATTTCTTTGTGTTCATTAGATGAGAGAAGAGCTGCGCAAAGAAACGTTACATTTGGCTAGTGAGTTCTCGTAAGACTTCATATGACGCCGAAAATTTCTATTTTCATAGAGAGATCTAAAACATTCATGCTAATATAACAGGAGAAAACTTGGAGAAGGAACCACAGATAGTAGAGCTGAGAAACCAAGTGGGTATACTATTCATATTTGAGTGTGTTAATTGAGTATATGATGAAACTTCTCACCATCTGTAAAACCGATTTTTAACAGTGCAGAATAATCCGTACATCTGAGCTTGCGACTGCTCAAGAGAATCTCAATGAGCTTGAGAATCAAAGAGAAGAGATCCTCAAATTCTACTCTCCGGGTTCTCTTCTTCATAGACTTCAAGGTAAAACATTAGTTGCTTCACTCAA
>OVBW01001530.1:587-10802 GCA_900406355.1 Erysimum pusillum | reverse complement strand
TCGCCCGAAATTCTCCTGAACGTATTGGGTCTTCCTCAGCAACTCTCTCATCGTTCCCACTCTAGGCTTCCCTGTGTATCTGCAAAGCAAAATCCAAACTTTTCAAGCTTCCAATTGTCAAACATTGATCCAATTGTAAGAGTCTCAAGCTTTGAGTACTTGATGAAAGACTTGCAACATCCATAAATTCCCTGCTTCCAAGAAGTTTTAATGTACCTTTGTGGGTTCGATGCGATGATCTTGAGCTTTTCCGGGTCCTTGATAGCTTTCCCAACCATCTTATTATCCGGCATTGCAGCCCAAGTATCAGCCAAGCCAAAGAGAAGACCATAAGCAAAAAGGTGAGGCCTGCTTGGTTTCATATCCTCCGGTATAACAAAGAGAGGAGCCGAAAACATCAAACCGGTCCAAGTATCAGGTTCAGATTGAAAATACATGAGAAGCGTCACAAGACCTCCCATCGACTCACCAAAGAGAAAAGCCGGAAGATCCTTATACGGATCACTACAACGAACATGCTTGAAGAAAGCCAATGATGTTGCTGCAACTTTCTCCATATCACCTAACAACCCAAACCAAACCAAAAAATCCAATCTTTAATCACCAAAATCCACTAAAGACAATAAATTTAACTTATCAATTACACAAAAACCATAGTTTTCCCAATTTCAAGTAATCTCTCTGTTTTTGCCTAACATCAACACATTCATGTCTAACTTCTACATGCATCAAGATTTCAATTTCGATTTCAAAACAGAGTTCAGAAGTAACGAACGAACCCATGTAGCAGCGAATTCCGTCGGAACGGCCGTGACCGAGAAGATCGGCGGCGAAAACAGCGTAACCCCAAGTGGAGAAGCTCATACAGATCTTCTGAAACATCCAGCTCGTATCGGATCCGTAGCCGTGAGACATATACACAGTTCCTTTGATTTCACCATCTAACGGTAAAAAGCTCTGAGTGAAGAGCTTGCCGTTTGGTGTTTCGAAGTATGATTTGCTGTTGCGCACTCCTTGTGAAGTGTAGTACTCTTCCTCCGGCATATCTCCCCAGAAATTAGGTGGTGGTGGAGGAGGAGTCGCCGGAGCTGAATTCGCTGAGCTTTCCGCCTCCGACGGCATCGTTTTGATGTTTTTGCTTTTCAGTAAAAGTTTGGTTTGGTGGAGATGATGATGAAGTGAGCGCAAGAGGAAGAACAAAAGCGTTTATACGTTTATTTATACGGCTATTAGTTAAATACAATTAACTAAACAAGAGGTAATTTATTATTATGTAACTAGACACGAGTTGTATTTGTATAATATCAATATTAGTGATCCACAAGTATCCAATTAGTGTTTTTTGTTAATTAAAATTACTGAAGATGGGAAACAATAATAATACACTCGCAACTCGCAAGTATAATTAGCCTCTTATTTTAGTATTTACATTAATCAATTAAATATAAATAAAAACAAATAACGAATACAAATCTTCAATTGGTTTTATTACAGTTTTGACACTAGTATGAGTGTATGACCCATATAGAAAATCTTATATAGTCAAGAAATTCATGAATTAAAAAAAAAAAATCAATCTTATAATAAGAAGAATTATTATTCTAAAAAATGATGGAAAAATACTTTTATATAGATGCAAATGTATAACTTAATTTATTTTTTTCATATTCACAGGATTCTATTGATAAAAAAAAATTATTCAAAATTTCTAATAATTTAATTAAAATTATCGTGTGTTTCAACGTTGTTTTTGGTTGGTTAAATGAGTTTGTTTGCTTTATCACAAATCAGGATTTGTAAAATTCTCATATATTATCACTTAAATTCAATTTTTCATATTGTAGGTTGTTAAAAAGAACAAAATTTTGACATCTCGCTATTTTATGATCCTATCCATAAGAACTAAATGTCAGAAAAGTTTAAACTACTTGTAAGAAATATATGATTAATTAAAAATCTAAAGATATATACTAGAGAGGAAATGTGATGATTAGTTTACTTCACCAACCACGATGGGGTTGGGTCGGATGGGGGGTTGGTAGGGTCAGTAGAGTTGGTGAGGAAATTAGCCAATTAGGTGTGAGGATCCGACCCAACCAAACCCGGTTCATGTCAGATATAAGTCACTTCTTCACCTACCCCGGTTCGGTTCGCTCTTTTGCCTACCTACCCCATGGATTATACCGTCGGTCCGGTTTGATCTCCACCTCAATCTATTTTCATACGAATCTGGTTCAAAGAATTGGTCAGTGGGCATTGTTTAAAACCCATTGGGCCTTATTTTAGTAAAACTATCGGCCCATTTATAAATACGTCTCTTCCAGACGTATTCACTTTGAAAATTGTGACCCAATCCAACTGCATATTCCCTATACTAATAATTATAGTTTTTATGATTATTTGCAATAATTGAAAATTTAAAAGTGTTGTAATGAATATAGCAGAAGTTGCTGCAAAACAATCACGAAGAAACAAAATCACGATGATTGATAGAAAGATAAATTAATTTGATACGAGAAGGATATGTACATTATAAGATAATAATACATACATCATTTTTATTTATTTTTGGGTAAAAGATAATATATACATTATTATCAAGTAGTTTCCTCGTATTGTATTTGACATGCGTTATTTGAAAGGTACATAAATCGGTGTACCATTTTATTCCATTGATTCGGCAGTAACATGCATGGGAACAAAATTATTAAATTATTGACTTATTATTTTATTCCCTGATTTAAAATAAGAATTTTCGTTTTACTTTTTGATATTAAAGATCCTCTAATCAACTAATTATCTAGTCATAAACAATATCTTGATTTGTTCTGCCAGATCATGCCTTCATAATTATTGCATCTCAATTATCTTCACAACCATATTCTCTAGTTTTTTTAGAACCTTTTCTTTCGTGTCATTATAAAAGAAACAAACAAAAATTGATGTTTGTTATCTATACGGACAAAAGGGAACGAAAATAACAGTCATGATTTGATAAACTACGACATGATTTGTTTCCAAATTTTTGTATGATTTTTTTTTTTATCCTATATAGCAAAGCTGACCTATGGGGAACAAATTGACAGAAGAAAATGGCTGGAAGAATATTAAACTGAACCTAACATTCACAATTCCACATGCTTCTATGTGCCACTCTTCCTCCAACACACTTATCATTTCTTTGTCTTTGCTGTCTTTTGGTCCATTAATCATTAAATATTTTCCCACTCATTAATATACTTTATCTTATACAACTCATACTTTATTTTATTCATCAATTACTTCTCTACCAAATGTTTTCAAATTGCATTGCATTGCTTTTCTATAATAAATCAACCGTTACATACTTCCTAAAAGCTATAAACGTTTTGTCTGATTTTTCAAAAAATGGTCCTTTTATAAAAAGCAACAAACAGCCTTAAAAATTCCGATTACCGATCCCTTTTTTCCGACGATTCCGGAGAATGCTTGTTGCTTCGAAGTTGTTGTAACTACGGTCGGAAAAAATGGTTGCGTGGAAGTCATGGATTGTGGCGGAGAAAGCAAGGAGATGTGTACGGACGATGTTCTTTGTGACAGCAATGACGGCGTCTCTTTTAGCATCGTCGTTACCGGTTCTAATCACGGTGGCTGATGTGATGGTTCCTTCTCTTATCGTCTCCAGCATCACGTGCCTCACGTGCCACTCAACTACAGAACATTTTCGTCAGTATAGTTTCAAGAACTCTCTTATTGATGTACCACTCATCTCTCTCCTTAGATCTCTCGTCATTATCTGTACGTACGGACTCAATTCTCACTTTACTCAAAACACAAATGTTTGGTATATGGCTCTCTGATTCATTAAGCTTCCATTGATGATGAAACAGGTCTTTATTGGGTATGTGAAGACACAAGATTAGCTTATGGTCTTTATCTTGAAACAGTGATGATATCTTCCTTTGGAGGGATTCTTCTTCTTTTAGTTAAAACTTGTGTTTTCACTGTGAACTCTCATCTTGACGAGGCTAAGGTCTATTACCTCAAGATCTCATGGGGAATGCCGGTTTTGTTACTATCATCTGCGGTTTTCGGTCTAGCTCATGTTGTGGTAGCTTATCGAAAAAGCTGTGGAGCTAGAAGGAAGCTCATGTACCACAAAATTGACCAAGAAGCTGTAACTCTCTTGTTTCCACTTATTAGCTTGAGATATTTGTAGGTTGGAGCTCACTCTTTTCTATGGTATTGCAGGTTCTTTCAGGTAAATCTGGTTTCTCGGGTTACAAGAAGGCTCATCGACAATCTCTCACTCGATCTAACTGCAAAATCTTAACTTATGCCGGTGAATTCAGACAATACTCTTTCAGGGGAACATCTTTGGATAGAGAAGAGCTACTACAACCAAGACTACTTGCAAATGCAGACAGTTTATTCATCAAGATCCAAGGCTTAACTGTCCATTACAAGCAGTGTACCTCACTGTCTATTCCTCCTCATACTTCTTCCGTTATTGTAAGCGGTTCTGCAGCGGAGATGAATGCGAGAAGGCTGAGAGTACTAGACAAGCAGATGTCAAACTTAGTCTCTCAAACTCAAAGTAGTCATCTGCATCGAAGCTACACCATTCAGCCCGATAGATCGTCTTTATATGATCCTCTTTTAGCTAGTTACCAAACTACACCCATTAGCTTGTTCAATAAGGATGATATGAATCAAATGGATTCTATGAATCCTGTGGATAGTTTGGAGAGAAATGAGAATGTTGGTATAGTTCTAGTCCATGGATTTGGAGGAGGAGTCTTCTCATGGAGACATGTAATGGGAGATTTGTCTCTTCAGCTCGGTTGCAGAGTCGTTGCATATGACCGTCCTGGTTGGGGATTGACCTCTAGGCTTATCCGGAAAGATTGGGAGAAGAGAAATCTAGCTAACCCTTACAAGATTGAAAGCCAGGTAGGTTTCTTCAAATATGTAACTGTTGAAAATGTTCTCTAAGAGTTTGTAGAAGCTTCTTGATCTTGATATATTCGATTCACAGGTCGATCTACTACTTTCTTTTTGCTCGGAGATGGGATTTTCTTCGGTAGTACTCGTTGGCCACGATGATGGTGGTTTGCTTGCTCTCAAGGCTGCTGAAAGAATACAAGCAAATACCTCCAAATGCAATGTAAGAATCAGTTCCTTTAGAAGTTTATGATCTCTGTGTTACTTGCCACACTAACAATACCCTTGTTGCTTACAGATCAAAATCAAAGGGGTGGTTTTGATAAACGTTAGCTTATCAAGAGAAGTAGTTCCTGCATTTGCGAGGATACTTCTTCATACTTCACTCAGGAAGAAGCACTTAGTCCGTCCTTTGTTGCGAACCGAAATAACCCAATTGGTAAACCGGCGTGCATGGTGTGACACCACCAAGCTAACCACTGATGTCACAATGCTCTACAAGGTAATCACTAGTTTCACTTCATAACGATATGTTATTGTTATGCTATTTGAGATTAAGCAGTTACCTTTTCTTACTGTCTTTCTTGTGCATTTAACATTTCAGGCTCCTCTATGTTTAGAAGCTTGGGATGAAGCACTCAATGAGATAAGCAAGCTATCGTATGAGATGATCCTTTCGCCTCAAAATGCATCAGCTCTGTTAAATTCCATAGGAGAGCTTCCAGTCTTAGTTGTTGCCGGCGCTGAGGATGTTCTTGTTCCTTTGAAATCTTCACAAGTTCTGGCTTCAAAACTCACTAATTCTGTAAGTCTCACATCCTCTCAACAAGACTTTCATAACTTAGTTTAAGATATCTTGAATCTAAGTCTACGTATTTGTGTGCGTGCACAGAGACTAGTAGAGATCTCTGGTTGCGGCCATCTGCCACACGAGGAGTGTCCTACAACACTAGCCTCCGCTCTCGGTTCCTTCATTTGCAGACTGATACCTAAACTACCAAACTCCTAAACCCACCCATCACAAAGAAAGAGTTTGATGAAACATCTGCACATATCAGGGAGCCCTCTACACAAGAATATGATTTTCCGTGGTTCATTCATGAGAGTAAATGCGGCATCAATATATTCTTGAAGGGATCAAAACTCCAACCAGATTTGCTATAAAGAACCTCACCTCGGGATCACATTATCTGCACAAGTTGGAGCTTTGGCATTCAACTAGGCCAAGTGAATATTATCGGCCTAAGTTTCTCAAACACAACCTGTGCTTCTTCTTATGTAACATGTGTATATGATTTCTGGTCAGAGAAAATACAAATCCTTACCAATGAATTTGCTTTCAGCTTCTCCGGCCATGAACTGTTACTTTGATACAAACAAACCAGTAAGGTAGTCAGAAATGGTTTTCAGAAAATCATTCGAATACATGTTTAAAGATAGATAAATCGACTTGCGTCTCTAACACAAAGTATGCCGATCGAACAATAGCAAACGATCCTAAAAGAGCTCTCTAGCGTCTTATATCAAACATGACTCTCGAAACACTTAGAAACAGAAAAGCAAAGCATCACAAAAGCGATAACTAAAACTCTATTCCTTGGCGGATTTGTTGATGAGAGACTTGTGGATGTGAGGGATGACTCCACCACCAGCTATAGTTCCTTTGATGAGAGTATCAAGCTCTTCATCTCCACGAATCGCAAGCTGCAAGTGCCTTGGCGAGATACGTTTCACCTTCAGATCCTTGCTCGCATTACCAGCCAACTCCAAAACTTCTGCAGTAAGATACTCCAATATGGCTGCTGTATAAACAGCTGCAGTTGCTCCAACCCTTCCATGAGCAGTGGACCTAGTTTTCAACAGTCGATGCACCCTACCAACTGGGAACTGCACAAAGGAATTCGATTAGCCACAACAATGGAATCAAAATCAAGTTACATAAATCCTTTATCCTATCAATCATGGTTCAAGTTATTGGGTTGAGGCACGAGCTTGAGGAAAACCCACAAAAGAGAAACATCACAGCTTCAACAACAAAAATGGTTAAAAAAACACACACACATTGATGAATCAAAAGAGCTCTTTTTCGCTGTCATAAACTAAAATCAAGTAGGATAACAATGACTAATCCTATATAGAAAAACTTAAATCTCCATTGCCATCCCTCGCAACAATTTATACATTGCAAAAATCTCTACAAAGAAAAAACCCGAATTCATGAGGATCTTTCAACTTATGAGGTCTATCAGTCATTAGAAAGCATGGTTTATGTACTTGGATTGAAGCAAGAGTATACAGAATCTGAGAGCCACAAAATCAAACAGTTTAACTAACCCACCAATGAGAGAAACCACACAACAGCTTCAACAACAAAATGGTTCAAAAAAACACACACATTGACGAATCAAATAGGCATTTTTAGTCGCAGTTACAACCTTAAACTACTCTCAAGTAGCAGAACAATGACTATTCCTAGATTAATACTCAAATCTCCATTAATGTCATTCCTTGCAACAATTCATATATCGAACAAATCCCTACCCAAAAAAATCTCCGAATTCACGAGGTAGAGAGCTAATAGCTGCTGGTAACAACAAGAATAGGGAAATACCCAATCATGTCGAAGAGAAAATACTCAGTAAACCAATAGATCGAAGTCAATATCAACCACAAACGCTCACTGAAGCAATCTCCGAAAAATTACACAATAGAATACCAAATCTCGCATCCCAATGTCTCTATATCAAAATCTAGCTCAGAATCTCATCGATCCGCCACTTAACGCGATCTACTTATGGTTCATGGATATAATACCAGTTCGATTCCGAAAGAAACAAATATGGATATACAGCTACAAAGCACGGTGAATAGAGTGAGCGAGAGAGAGAGATAATTTACCTGTAGACCAGCTCGAGAAGAACGAGTGATTGGCTTCTTCTTGTCCTTATCCTTCTCGCTACCGCTAGGTTTCCCCATAATCAACCCCTTAGCACCTTTCCCCGACATTTTCCCGCCAAAAAAAGACTCCCAGTAAAATTCTCTCAGATAGAAAAGGAGAAAACGAGATCGCAATAGATAGATTAGATAAAAGAGAAGACAGAAAGACAAGCTCGAGCGAGAGTCGATAGATGTTGTTTCCAAGAGAGATCTCGAGAAGTCGGTTTATGTTGACGATTTTACCCCTCTACCCCAGCTTTAATTACACTTCCCACAGCGAAAAAGCCCAAGCCCAATCTAAAGTCAATTTATCATAAATCACATACTTGTCCCCATATTCTGTTTAATATTTTAAAAAGACCCCTGAAAACAAAAAGACAAGATTGTAACACTCAGTAACTTGCTTTGGTTCAAAAGAAGAGTTAAAACTTAAAAGGTCTTTTTTTTTTCTTCGTATATTTTAGTTTTCGAAACAAAAACACAGCAAATCAAGAACTAAGTGACATCAGACATATAGAGGCTTTATACGCTCTCACTTGGCTAAGCATCAGATGGTTTCTCTGCGGTTTTTCCTTCTTTGTTGATGTGAAAGCCTTCTATCTTCTTTGAAACTTCATCCACACTGTGTTTCACTCTCCTTGAGCTTGTTTCGTTATCTTCAGGATTCGCAGGTGTTGTTTGCCAGATTCTGATGGTCCCGTCTTCAGATCCCGATGCATATGACACACCAGTGGGAGTAAACCTCACGCAATGTACCGGACCATGATGTCCCTTGTTGCATCCTAAGTTTCACACAAAGATCACACAATCAGAAATCAATGATTTATCAATCTGTAGCTATCTGGAACTTAACTTGGACAACAAAAAGGAAGGAGATACGACAAGACAATATGATTTGGTTATGGTCTTTAATCAAAGCCTAGTTCTTAAACACTGATTTTTTGAATATGATCATGTAAACGGATTGAGTCACTCACCAATTTCCTCGCCAGTGTAGAAATCAAAGACTCGGACCCACATATCCTCTCCACCAGCAACAAACTTTTCACCAGACTTTGGCTCCAACGACGCAGATTCAATATTGCAGGGCATGTCGTAACTCTTCACTAGTCCAAAACTTGATAAAACAAAGAGGGGACAAAGATTACAGTTTGAGCAAGTTACATGATAACGTAATAAGAAAGATCTGATTCTTCCTGGAATGAGAACTTACTGGTTCGCGTCCCAGAATTTAACTGTTGACCCATCAGCAGTTGTTATATATCGTCCATCTTGGCTCACTTCAGCACTGGTGACAGGAGATTTAGTTTCTAATGTCTGGACAATTTTCCCACTTCTCACATCCCATAACCTGTATAAAATTACAGTTATAACAGAAGGAAATAGGAAACAAAAGGTTTATCAAATTATGCCCTCTTCTATGCGACAATGTGTATTTAGCCGTGTCTTTTTTAGTTCATACCTTACACCGCCAATATCAGTGCAAGAGCTTAATATTGTTTGATCACTGTGAAGCCATGTGAGAGTTCTGATAGAACCAGGAGATTTATCAACTTCTGTAGGAGGTGCATCCAACCGATTCATGTCAAAAACACGAAGAATTTTCTCAAATCCTCCTGTGAGCAACAATTTTGTATCCTAGTGAAAGAAAAATGTCAATCAAAGTGACTAAATGCATAAAATCTGAACGATGAGGAACCAACCACAAACAAACAAAAAAGTCAAGAATAGTCCAATCAAGAGAACAATTCCATTATCACCTAATTAACAATTCATCAAAGATTTTCAACTTAAATTCCATGAAGTAAATGCTAGATTAAGAGCTGTTACATAACAAGCTGGTAATCCAGATAACAGAGATATAACCTATTAAGATAACTCGAAGTCGCATCATAGCAAAAACGGATTAGAGTATTCCAGTAAATAAACTCAGTGAACTCCAATTTCCGTTAACATCAAAGAAGATTTTACAAAACCCCAGTTGACCAAATCGAGAATAGCTACGCAGAGAGAGTAAATAAGTTGAACAAACCTCTGAAAAGGCGCATGCTCGGACANGCTCAAAAGAGTGCAGCACATCCCCTGTTAAAGCATCCCAAAGTTTGCTGAACAAAAAAATATGAAAAGAAAATTGGATGATTGGCCAACAGATACATGCTGCATTAAGAAAACAACATGATAACAAATCAAACACAAAGGAGTTGATTTGCTCCTTCAAGAAAAGTCGTAATTACATACGCTGAAAAATCGGCTGATGCAGATGCAGCACGTAATGCATTGTTATCCAAGCAAGAACTCCAAACAGCACCTTTATGCCCTTCAAATGTACCAATCCAGTCTCCAGTTTCACCATTT
>OVBW01001527.1:0-14654 GCA_900406355.1 Erysimum pusillum | reverse complement strand
TTCTAACTAAGCTTAGCGCTTGCTAACCTTAGAGTTTCCGTCTGCGTCAATTTTGAAAACAAAAAACAGTTAGTAACTAGATAATCCAGTGAAATCCAAAAGCGATTATCATATGTACAAATAAATGACATGATCCTATAAAAAACAAGTGAGATACCTAATCAAGAGGTGATAATCTAGCTACGACCACATCAAGACACCTAATCGAAATAGAGCCCTGCGAAAGATGAAGTAGTCAAGAAAACATAAACAACAGTGCCAATCATTTGAAACCAATCATTTGAAACTATTCCTTAAGGCAACTGAACTGGTTTGAGAAAAGTTTCCTTCTGCAAATTGGAAAACATAGAAAAGGAAAGAATTAAGTAAGCAAACGTTTACAGAATAAAACCAGAGACACAATTTAGAAACCAAAACTTAGAATAGAAGTGTTTTAGAAGCTCGACAACCTAAATCAAGTGGCTAATATTAGAAAGAAACAGACGAAACCCCAAAAAGAAAGAGACCAAAAACTCACATATATCCTCTTTATTTGTATCTGCTTAAGAAGTAAATTCAACAAGTCAGTAATGGTAACGTGTGAAATAAGGAATCAAACAGTAGAATAAAATCAAACCCAAAAAGATGATCGGTGAAAAGAAATTACTTTCTTCGACTCCTCCTCTTCCATAATGCTTGTAACTCCTTAAGAAAAAGAAATTGAAGTTGCGATTAAGTAACACAAAATTAAGATTAAGAAAACTCCCTTTGATCTCTTGATCGATAGTCTCTAGTGGCAACCAAATTAAACTCAGAAACTTCAATCACCTGTACCAATAAATTTACCTGAACGTAAGAATTTAGAAACCAAAACCCTAAATATCATAAGTAACCTCATACGCTAGTGGGAACGATGATGATCTTGTCGATCATTAAACCCTAATAACTTGCGTAGGTAAATAAAAAGAAGCAAGCGATTCAATTTTAGAAACCACACCGTAGAATAGACGCAACCTGCGAAACAAGAAATGAGAAGATCGAATAAAATCAATTTTCTTCAAATCCTTGGGAATCAACAAAAACAATTTAGAGAGATCAATAAACTAAGTCGCTTGAAACCCAATCGAAGAACCTCTGCTTTGTAGAAGACGAAGAAGTAATGAGAAAATTAAAAACAAAAAATAATCGCAACGAGGAGAAATTGGAGACAAGAGAGGTGTGAGCTTTATATATAGTGAGGATGTACTAAATTTAACGGTGTAGATCGACTCAATTCGTGAGGAAATAGTTATCAACGGTGGAAATTGCAAGATACAAAGCCGGCTAGGCTCCTCTGAGATTTTCTGACCGTTTGATTCTTGGCACACGTGTCTCTATTGTTAATTCTCTAAGCATAATAATACAGTCGTCTCATATTTTTCTTTTACCGTTAGTCTTCTTGGCACATGTGTCAATGTTTTGATTCTCTGAGATTTTTACATTTGACCGAGATTTTTTTACCGTTAGATTTTTGGGCACATGTGTTGATTTATTGGTTCTCTGAAAATTATACATTCTAAATAAAATAAGGGAACTGAGAAATCCCCACAAATGAAAAAAAAAAAAAAAAATTTAGAACAATGATGCTTGACACTTTGCAATTTGCCAATGTTTTTGAATTTGGCCAAAAAAAAAAAAAACAATGTTTTCAAAAGTAGAGGTGAATGTTAAAAAAAAGATAAAAGAAAAAAAATTAGAGGTGAACCGAAAATAATTAATTGTAGTTTCTAATAAATGTCATATTTATTTATATTATTAGAAATATGTGATAACATGAACAAGACATGCTTGATTAAATAATACTGTAGAGAATTAAAACTCAAACCAAATCAAATTTTTTAAACTAAAAGAAATGGTTGTTACATTTCTAACATTTTTCAAGCAAGAAACAAGATGAACCTTGTATATTGTTTTTTAATAATTGCGAAAGAAAACAAAAAGAACAGGAGCATAAAGTCACACCTCAAAAACAAAATAAAAACACTTCCTGGAACCTAAAAGCTGCTGCTCAATTTTCCTTGAGTACCAAGTTTCTTGGTGCATGATTCTTAATTTATGCCAACTTAATCTTGAATTCAACTGAAGAACCAACAACATTAATTCAGATTTTGGCGAGAGGAGAATTGTTAAGGTTCATAAAAAATCAAATACTAAACTATTAGTTTAAGAAGATGTGATTAGGTGTTAGACTGTAAGAGAACTCTCTTCAGTTATTATATATAGGATTAAATGGTAAGCATATCAGTAGTCAAATCTTGAGCAACCAAGTTTAAAAGTAGACTTACGAAATATAATCTTAGTGGTGTCTAAACAGTCAGTCTTTAAAACCGTTGCTAATTAACTACTAAGTGACCACTGGAATATCTTATTTTATATGGGTAATCAGTAGCTCGGGATTCAAAAGAGTAAGTAAAACAAGGTCATGGCTAGTGTTGGTGAGCTTCTAGGACAGCCAAACGGTTTCAATTGGGTTGAGTTCAGATTAATGAGCACGTGTAATCGAAGCTGACGTAACGACTAGGGGGTATTTAGGTTATTTCTCTAACTTTGTAACTTTGTTCTCTGTACCTATGTTAAACAGAGTAGAGAGGGTTTGTTACGAGTAGTAGTAGTGATAAAGAGATCGGCAATGTTGTACAAAATGTAGTAGAGAGGGTTTGTTATGTATAAGCTTCATACATTTCAATCTAATCCCTCCCATTATGAAAGATCCGATTGACATAACTTACAATAATGCATAGATAACAAGAGAAAATTGAAAGCAAATGTAGCATTGAAAACTATATAAAAAAACACATGCAAAAGGTCGACAAATTAACCATTAAATTGTAGAAGAATATATATATTTTTATTATTCCTTAAGAAGAATTATTTCTATACAAAGAAAACATAGTACAACTGACATGAGGAACAAAAAAGATGTCACAATCATAAATGATAAATCCATCAAATAAACCAAAAAATGTAGGTACTTTGAAAAGGCAAGTTATCCATTTTTTTTATTAAAATCAAATGAATAATAGATAAAAAAGTCTAGCTACAAAAGTGTTGTGATGCACCAAATCGATTTTGTGTGCTCTTTGATTAGAATAGTCCCATGGGCGTTACCTTATGGTAACATAAACCAGTGGCAAAACTAACTCTTTAGTTAGTTGCTTTGAGATTTGAAGCTTATACACACTAATATGGTTGAATGTGTGAGCTCCTTTAATTAAACAGTCCCACATCAGTTGCCTAAATAAACAAAAACTGGCTTACAAAAACGGTTTACATCGAAAACTTAACTCAAACCAAAAGTCTCTAAAGCTTAATACAAACAAAAGGTTTACAAATGATTTCGGTTCGAAAACAAAGAGGGTTTGAAAATTGCAAAAGCTCTTAAATCTTAACACATGAACGTGTGAGCTCTAACAATTAAAACAGTCCCTTGGGAGTTGCCTAATGATAACAACACTAATTAACCAACAACTCAAACCAGCGAGTGTTTGGTCTACAGAGAGGAAATGGGAATAGCAAAACCAACTTTTCGGTTTTATAGCTTATACTTTACACACTACACTAACATGCCTGATTGTGTGAGCATTGTGATAAAATAGTCTTCTTGCGGCAGATTCAAGTTTTAGAACTCATACACACAAATACGACTTTAAGGTCAAATGGGATTTTCCTAAAACGCTTAAACACAAATCAGTGACTGGAAACTGTTTGGTAGGTTTAAAAAAGAGGATATGAGAGTGACAATATAAGCTATATATGTAAAGAATAGATTTAGTCTTCATTGTAATTGATTATTTCCATATCTTCTTCTCTCTGTTCTTGTATAAAACCTGTATAGTCTCCTTAATAATGAAATCATCACCTTCAACATTTATATGGTATCAGAGCTCTCGCTCCAAGACCTAAATTTTTCTTTCGTAAAAACCCTCAGCCGCCACCAATGTCAACATCCCAAATTCCCACACAAACAATCCCTCTTAACAACGACAACGACAAGGACTCTGTCCTTGTCATCAACATGAATCATGTTACAAAGCTCACCGCCCCTAGCTACCTTATGTGGAGCCTCCAAGTGCGCTCCCATCTTAGTGGTTATGGCTTGGTTGGTCATCTCGACGGCACCACCGTCATCCCTGATGCCACAATTACTGTTGATGGAATCAGCAAACCAAACCCTGCACATGTCAAGTGGCATCGCCAAGATAATCTCATCTATAGCGCCTTGATTGGCACCATCACGGTGTCTCTCCAACCTATCGTCTCTCGTACGACAACGGCGCATCAGATCTGGACCACACTTGCCTCCACCTATGCTAAGCCAAGCCGTGGGCACATCAAACAACTCAAGACACAGCTAAAGAACCTTACCAAAGGAGCACGCACAATTGATGAATACGTTCAAGGCGTTACAACTCGCCTAGATCAGCTTGCCATTCTCGGCAAACCTTACGACCATGAGGATGCTGTGGAACTTCTTCTTGGAGGCCTTCCTGAAACCTACAAGACTGTCATTGATCAGATCGAAGGAAAGGACACACCACCGTCTCTCACCGAGATTCACGAACGTCTTCTCAACCATGAGGCGAACCTGCTCAGTCTCGTCTCCAATGCAGAACAAAATTCAAGCTTTCCGGTCTCTGCAAACAATGTCCAACGACACCACAACACCAATCGGCAATATGCGCAAAACAACAACAACAACTACAACCGGAACTCAGCAAGTCGTCCTCCTCAGCTTCAAAATCAATCTCGGAATGATGGTCGTACTGATCACAGAGGCTCCAAAACCTATTTGGGTAAGTGCCAATACTGCTACACTCAAGGCCACAGTGCTCGTCGATGTCCACAACTCCAAGCTATGACAGCCTCGCAGCAACAAGCACCTTCCAACCCGTTTCGTCCATGGCAGCCACGCGCTAATCATGTTGCAAGCGCTCCGTATACAGCTGAAAATTGGCTCGTCGACTCAAGCGCCACACACCATATCACTTCAGACCTCAACAATATTTCCCTTCATCAACCATACAATGGTGGTGATGATGTCCTGCTAGCAAATGGATCAAATCTGCCCATTTCACATACGGGTTCAAAATTTCTTCCCTCCAATAATCGACCATTAAGCTTGGATAATGTCTTATGTGTTCCGCATATACAGAAAAATCTCATATCTGTGTATAGACTATGCAACGCTAACAATGTTTCGGTTGAATTTTTCCCTGCCTCCTTTAAGGTGAAGGATCTCAGTTCGGGGGTCCCCTTACTCCACGGCCAAACTAAAAGAGGCTTGTATGAGTGGCCATTGTCGAGTTCCCAAGCTGTTGCATTGTTATCTTCTTCAGGACCGAAAACTACACTTCACGCATGGCACTCAAGATTGGGTCATCCATCCTCTTCTATTTTAAACTCCCTTATTTCAGCTTTTTCAATTCCTGTTTTATCTTCTTCTCATAAACATTTATCTTGTTCTGATTGCTTGATTAATAAGAACCACAAACTTCCATTCTCTAATTCCTCAATTGTTTCTACTCGTCCCCTTGAATACATTTTCACCGATGTTTGGACTTCACCAATTCTTTCTATTGATAATTTCAAATACTACATTGTTCTTGTTGATCATTTCACTCGTTACACTTGGCTATTTCCATTGAAAAGAAAATCTGATGTCAAAAACACTTTCATAAACTTCAAAGCTCTTGTTGAGAATCGGTTTCAAACGCGAATTGGTACTTTGTTTTCTGATAATGGTGGAGAATTTGTGGCTTTGCGTGACTTCTTATCTCGCAGTGGAATCTCTCATCTCACATCACCACCACATACTCCGGAACACAACGGAGTTTCTGAGCGCAAACATCGGCATATCGTCGAGACGGGTCTAACACTCATGTCCACCGCCGCTATTCCAAAGACTTATTGGCCATATGCTTTTGCGACTTCGGTTTATCTCATTAATTGAATGCCTACACCACTCTTGTCCATGACCTCTCCATTTCAGAAGCTATTCACGCAATAACCAAACTACGAGAAGTTGAGAATTTTCGGATGCTTGTGCTTCCCATGGTTGAGACCGTACATGGCTCACAAACTCGATGACAGGTCATTAAAGTGTGTCTTCATTGGCTATTCAACATCACAGAGTGCATACCATTGTCTTCACATTCCTACTGGTCGGGTATACACGTCGCGACATGTACAATTTGATGAAACTCGATTTCCCTTCAAGAATATGACTTCGCCGTCGATGGTATCAGAAAGTGAGATTGATATTGCCTCTCCAATGCAACAGCCCCCCCACAACAATACCACTTCAATCGGGAACTCACGCCACGCCTTTGGGACCCCCAAGCTCGAACCTTCACCCAACACCACCATCGCCAAATCACGATAACGCTCAGGTATTGCCTTCTTCACCCTCTTCTGCGTCTTCTCCTTCTCAAAATAATACAGAGCCCACTGCTCACAAAGAAAATGAGTTAAGGCCCATAACTCAGCCAAACCCAACATCGATAGGGCCCACTGCCCTTACACAAAATGAGTTGCAACCCACAACTAAGATTCAACCACCACAAAATCAGCCCCCATCGCACCAAGCTAGTCAATCAAACCAAACATTAAACCAACAATCCCAAGAACCACAACCCGAATTGCAAATTGAACCACCAAACCAAAATATTCATAAAATGCAAACCAGAGCCAAAAATCAAATTCATAAACCAAACAAAAAATACTCTTTGTCTGTTACAGGTCCGCCTCACATTGTACCTGAGCCGTCAACAATTACTCAAGCTCTCAAAGATGAAAATTGGAGAAGAACTTGTTCAACTGAGTTTGATGCCCATACGTCCAATCATACTTGGGATTTAGTCCCACCTCAACCGGTTCATAACCTCGTGGGATGTAGATGGGTGTTCACGATAAAATTTCTCTCCAATGGTGATCTTGACAGATATAAAGCACGTCTCGTTGCCAAGGGTTACACACAACAATACGGACTTGACTACGCAGAAACCTTTAGCCCCGTCATAAAGACAACAACAATTCGAACTGTTCTCGATATCGCAACAGCAAAATCATGGTCAATCAAGCAACTCGACGTCAACATCGCTTTCCTCCAAGGTGACCTGACAGAAGAAATATACATGGCACAGCCTCCGGGTTTTGTCGACCGAGATCATCCATCTTTTGTTTGTCGCCTCCGCAAACCAATCTACGGACTCAAACAAGCACCACGAGCATGGTACAACTCTCTAAAACAATATCTAATTGACACTGGCTTCGAATCGTCTCTTGCAGATACGTCGCTCTTCATCAACGTCAATGGTCATACAATCACATACATTCTTGTGTATGTTGATGACATTATTGTCACGGGTAACAACGAGATGCAAATTGCAAGAGTTCTCCAAAACTTTGCTGATCGCTTCTCCATTGAAGACCCAACCGATCTTCATTACTTTCTTGGTGTCGAAGTCACTCGCTCATCCTCCGGATTACATCTGATGCAACGCAAATACATAGCAGACCTACTCAACAAATACAACATGATTGACTCAAAACCAGTTCTCACACCACTTCCTACATCGCCGAAGCTCACAATCAACAGTGGCACTTTGCTTGATGATCCAGCTCCGTACCGATCACTAGTTGGCAGTCTCCAATACTTATCTTTCACCAGGCCTGACCTCTCATATGCGGTGAATAGGCTGTCCCAATTCATGCATAAACCAACAAATGTTCATTGGGGAGCTGCAAAACGGGTCTTACGATATCTTGCTAGTACTCCGACGCATGGCATTAAACTACATAAGCACTCACCACTTACATTACACGCTTTCTCTGATGCGGATTGGGCTGGTGACACAGACGATTACGTATCAACCAATGGCTATATTCTCTACCTCGGACGAAACCCCATCTCTTGGTCCTCAAAAAAACAGAATGGTGTTGCTCGTTCGTCAACCGAAGCGGAGTATCGCGCCGTCGCCAACACCGCTGCTGAGGTACGATGGGTCTGTTCCTTGTTAACAGAGTTACGAATTGATCTACCCTCTGCTCCGGTCATTTATTGTGACAACATTGGAGCCACATACTTGTGCGCAAACCCGGTGTTTCATTCTCGGATGAAACATATTGCTCTTGACTATCACTTTGTGAGAAATCAAATCCAAGCGGGTATGCTACGTGTATCACATGTCTCTACTCATGATCAGCTTGCGGACACATTAACGAAACCACTCCCGCGATCGCAGTTTCATCATGCTTGTTCCAAGATTGGAGTCTTCAAGAATCCTCCATCTTGAGGGGGCGTATAAGCTATATATGTAAAGAATAGATTTAGTCTTCATTGTAATTGATTATTTCCATATCTTCTTCTCTCTGTTCTTGTATAAAACCTGTATAGTCTCCTTAATAATAAAATCATCACCTTCAACATTTATAGACAAAAATCTCTAAAAGCCATTAGTGTTCGAGCTCATACACACAAACAAGCATGTATATGTGAACAGTCCATGAGAGAGTTGCCTAAAATTAACAACACAAACCAATGGCTTAAAACTGATTCTTTGGTTTCAAAACAATCGCTTTTGTAAATTATATATCCTCTGAAAATAATAAGAAGTAGAGTGTTTTCAAGGGACAGAGACAGACCTTGACAATGTGAGCACATTTTGTGCTCTCAGAAAGACCAATCATAGTTTCTGCAGAGACCTACAAAAAAAATAGCAAATTCGATATCACACAAAGAGAAAAGGTGGTATGGTTTAAATATGTTGCACAAAGAAAGATGGACACTTACTATCTTAACATATGGGAAGTCACTATCGATACCAACAGTTGCAACTAAAGCAATTTTCACACTGTCCAAAAAAAAAGAGTGTAACAATAAGCAAAGACAAAGAGTGTATGAGAACTGCAAAATCTCTCAAAAGCTTAACACGAACTAGCGGCTGAATGTGAGTTTTTAAAGTTAAAAGAGTCCCAAAATGAGTTGCCTAATGATAAGCAAAATTGAAAAGCCCTTTAAGGCTTAACACAAACCTGAGGCTGCTTGGTTAAAAGAGTTGCCTAATGAAAACACAAACCAGGGGATAGTTTGTTTACAAAGAGGAAATGGAAATAGCAAAAACCCATAAAGGTTCAAGTTTCAGAGCTCTCACACACCAACTCGTCTGATTTTGTGAGCTCTTTAGCTAGAAGAGTCCCATTGGAGTTGCCTTATGGTAGCATCAAACCAACGACATCTCGGTTAGTGCTTCAGTTTTGAAGCTTATACACACTAACATGCATGAATCTGTGAGCTAATTTTATCAAAATAGTCCCAGATAGTTGCCTAGATAATAAACACAAACCAACAGTTTACAACGATTGTTTGGTAAGTGGGCTTTGTCTACACATTAACACAAGAGGTTTGTCCTTAGTTGATACACACTAACAAAACATGTCGCTTAAACTGAGGGATACATATTATTTATTACACGAAGATAGTCCTTACTTGTGCAGAGGAAGCAGAGTATTGATCCTTGTGTTGTTCATTATATATATCCAAACCATTTTATTGACTTATTTTATAACTCATGATTTTGATTTTTGTTTTGCATTTTTGTTTGTTTTGTTGCAGCTGTACCAATGGTGGTTTTAGTTCTTGTGGATCCTCAATATGAACATAGCCACTGCTACAATGATGGGTCCCCAATCCACACTCATATCTCAGCACAGTCTGTAATATGAAATGTGTTTGTATGTAACAGGTTCTTGTTTATTTTTTATTTTTTTGCAGATGAAAATGAATGACAAAAATGAGAATGAAGAAGTTATAGGTTTCTTGGTGGTTAAAGAGAGGAATTGATTTATATTCTAAGCATTGTGATTTGTGACGCCCACAAAAGAAAGGTATTGTATTCTTGAAGTAGGATTTGCTAACTTTTTTGTGTTTGAGCTTTCTTTATTCTTTATTCGTCAATCAATTGCTTCTGGTATGTGTTTTCTTCATTTGTTAAAGAATTGCTATAAAGTAGATGATTGTGTAAAAGATGATATAACCAGTTGCGGTTTTACGGGTCTACTTTGATAGTTTTGGATTCCGCTTCTTTTGGTCAGTCGAACCAATGAAAGTCGGTTCTCTAATTTATACTGATGTAAACGAACTGATCGGGAATAACCGGGAGTGAATTTGGTAGTTTGGTAGTACAAATTAGCTATGAGTTTTGACGCTGATGATGAACACACTGTAAACTCTTTGTTTTCATGTATAGCTGAAGAGAGGAATGTTCAATCAAACATAATCGTCATCACTTCACTTTGTTGTAAGTTTGTATTTTGGAGTATTGAATTATGTTATTAACTCTCTAGCTCATTCCAAAGTTTAATTTGTTTTTCCCCGTTTCAGGTTTTGCATTTATTGGTGTTGAAAATCAAGAACGAAAAGAAGGACCGTATAGTTCAAATGTGATGTGTTCATGTTTCTTGACTTAAATGCTCTGCAGCAATGTTGATCTTGATCCTTTTTTCTATTTCCATGGCAGGGCTAACGAGACGACCTTATTTTCTCGGTTGAAGGTTACTTCAACTTCACCCATCTTTGTTATTGTCTTTTAGTCTCGGTTGAAACATTCTGACATCTTTTAGTCTTGGTCACATGCATGCTCAAAATCCTTGTTCTTCTCTGAGGACCAATTAGGCAGTTCGGTTTTCAGATTGGTTTTGAGGTATGGTTTCAGTTCGATTAAACTTAAACCAATCAAAATTAGACTAAACTCCGTAATATGGACTCTTAACTCTAATATGGACTCTTCCTGTGAAGTTTATCTCAAGACTTTGATGATCTACTACCTAAACACGACCATAATTATTTACTACCAAAACTTTTGCGACCAAACTCACTTCTACAAACTAACACAATCAAGTTTTATAAAACACAAACCAGCGATTTTAAATGGATATGTTGATTAGTCATTAGTTTTGTCGACTTTAAACGTTTTTTTTTTTTTTTTTTGATAAATCTTTAAACGTTTTCTTTGTTAGTCATTAGTTTTGTTGATTTTCTGTCGTCGTTTTACATATCAAAGTGGTAATAACTCCAACATACAATCCATTTACGAAAAAGTCAACAATATCATTTTTGCTTTAGGCGCCATATGACTTACTAGCGATGAATTTTAACCATAGATAAAATAATTGTGGTTTAGCCTTGTCAAAATTTGCATGCATGTCCCAAGGCATGCTTTTAATTTATGGATTGCTAATCTTGAAAGATTACCACTCCGAAGTCGCTTAAAAAGTTGGGGAATAGATATTTCCTCTATATGCCATATGTGTGATGTTGAAAATGAAACCATGGATCATATTTTTCTTTGATTTTCCCTAATAAAACCGCAAATATTTATAAATGTCGGTTTAACCCCTGAAAAAAATATATGGGAAACCAAAATAAATTGGGGGAAGACATTTTTCGGCCTATTCGTCGATCTCCGATCAGCTCCATCTCCATATCTTCTCTCCTCCTTCACCTTCAGTAAACTCTTTCTAGCGTTCCAGAGTCAATAACAAAGACGAGAGGTCAGTGATTATCAACTTTGTTCAATATCTCAGACGATTCTTAATGTTCTAGACTTTTTCTCCACCGTTTATCTGATTTTTGAATCGTGATGTTACCGGAAGATTTATGCTCTTGATTTTTTATCAAACTGCTATTCCTATCCCGATTTGAAGAATTTAACGTATTGATTTTTTTGAGTTAAAGTATAACGACCCGGTTTTCGAATTAAACCGTGAGGCCCAAGTTGAGCCCAATAACAACTCAAACCCAAACGAATCCCTATTTTTTTCGCGCGTAGAGGGCACAAAACTCGAGGCAAGGTTCAGAAACCCTAAGCCGTCAACTTACGTGCGCCAACCGAGTCACCGGAGACCGTCGTTGTGTCCAGCCCGAGCCGCCGTGTGAAACATCTTCACCGGAGATCAGATCTGTGTTGCCTAGCTTTCCACTCCGTCGTTCGAGCCGTCAAGCGAAACCGTCGAGGAAAGTTACCGAGAAAGGTATCGGCTCATCTCACGGTCTCACCTCTCGAGTCGTCGTCGTTGTGCCGTGTTGTTTGTGTTGATTATTAAACCATGTCTTAACCAACCTAAACCAATCTAAATCGGACCTGAGTTATTAATGGAGGAAGCGTTAGTTAATTTGTGCATGTTATTATGCGAACGTGAAGATGGTATTACGAAGAAGTTGGGTCTTGTAATCGGAACGTGTTATTGTGTCACGTACGTTAAGTTAATTAACCCGAATCTTAGAATTTGGTTTGCTTAGTGGATTAAATCAGGGATATTATTTATGGGATATAATCTTTGATCGGTTATTGTTAACCGTTGCAGATAGAGTTGTTGTTGAACCGGATTTCTGCTTTGCTAATCATAAGCCGAGAAGTCAATCCGAATTACAAAGGTAAGGGTGGGATTTGTGGAAACACGATGATCACTTTCTATTTATGTTTTTCATCAATTGTATAGGCTTAGAATTATCTATATGCTTAGATAGTTAGATGTGTTATGGTGTGATGGTATGATATATGATATAATGACTTGATATATAGCATGATGATTGATAATGTATGATGATAGGATATGAGATGATGTAGTGTACGATCATGAGATTTTGTTTTGTACACTATATATACTTGGACATCATGAGATTTGTTTTGTGCCAACTGATGATAGGACGAGCATGAGATTTGTTTCGTGCCTAGTGATTGGAATAGCATGAGAATTGCTTTGTGCCAAGTGGTTAAGACGATGAGATTTTGGTTTAACGTTATTGATGATTGTGTATATCGATGAGTGCTAGTATGATAAATATGGTTTAAATAATAATACTATGATGATATACTAGGCTAGCTGTTTCTTGTGTGAAACCGTTATGTTTGTTAGAGGTATGTCAAGAATGTGGAGTCTAATTCTATGTGTTATGTGATGATTATTGAATGTGAGTAGATTGTTATCGTTATGTTTCAGTGGGTAGTGTTGACCCTCTCACTGAGTAATTAATTATTCACCCCTTTAATTCTTTTTCTTCAGGTTAGTAAATTCAAAAGGTGTTGTGCGTTGTTTATTTTTGCGGGTTTGGGTCAAGCCAAGAAGTCAACACGTTGACCAGGCCGCGTGGCTGGTATAATTTCTCATGTATAATTTTCTTGTATTTTCACAGATGCCGGAGTTGGGGAAGCTTGTTGCTTTCTTTGATTTCAAAGACGGTAGGGATGGGTTGCTGCATTTCAGTGGAATGACAGCGTGTTCTAAGACGCTGGCAGTTATTACTCGATTACGGGTTTTTGGCGTTCAAGCTACTGATATCACTGGTAAACCAGCAAGTAACACTCCAGCTCGGGACAAAAACAAACCTACATTAGATAGATATTACAAGCTTGTCTACAATATCCTCCACGACAAATTCTGGATTGGCCACGGCCTAGGCAGTTCGGATTGGCCAAAGTTGGAAAAAGAATTTAATCATATTGGGAAACCATATCCTGTATGCAAAGGAATAATTGATACAGTTCCCTTCATTTCGTCTGGGACCAAGGTATCTATCTCTGCTTTGGTCTTTGTCATTTCTTAACTTGTTGATTTTGTAACATGAGCTTGTGTTTAACCAATGATGCAGCTGGCCCAACTTGCTGTACTCTTTGGTTTGGGTGAGCCATCAGTTGGGTACTATAACAATTGCGAAGAAAATTACGATGCTATCAAGCAATGCAGAGAAGCGATGCCAATTTTAGATATGGAGGAGGAGCAGGATATGGAGAGTAATATCTGTCCCATGATTTCTCATCTGATGAAATTTCAGCAGCCACCAGAAAAAGCAACAACTAAAAGGAAAAGTCAGTCATCAGCAAGGGGTAGTGAACCAAGAAAAAGTCAAAAACTGGAGGGTAAGGGAAAAGGATTTTCTTGTGACTCACGAATCAAATACAATGTCGTTTAGAATTCATAGCTTAGAGTAATTGTTTTCTTTTGGGTTCATCTGTTAGGAAAAGAGAATCCCCCTCTGAAATCTTTAGCTGAATCTCCATCTTCTCTAGAAGAGAGATTGTTGGTTGCGATGAAGGTAAAAAAGCTGCTTCTGGAATTTCGTTCTTTGTTTGTGTGTTTGTCTGATTTCCGGATTTGGAGTTGGAAGTGAATTAAATCTCTCATGTGTATTTTTTTTATCGATGCTGGAGATGGAGGGCCGTGTTACTTTCTTCGATTTCAAAAAAGGTAGTAACCGGTTGCTGCATTTCGGTCTAATGGAAGTGACTTCTAAGACGCTGGAAGTTATTAATGAAACCGGGTTTTGCGTACAAGCTACTCAGGGAAATGGTAAACCTGCAAGAACCACTCCAGCTTGGTTAAAAAATGAACCTACATTATCTGAATCCTACGACTTTGTCTACAATATGCTCCACAACAACATCTGGATTGGCCACGACCTGCGCAAATCCGATTTTCCAATGTTGGAAAAAGAATGTAAGAATATTAGGCAACCATCACCTAGGCCCAAAGCAATAATTGATACTGTTCCCTTCATTTCGTCCGGGTCCAAGGTAATCTATCTATCTATCTCTGCTTTGGTCTTTGTCATTTGTTAACTTGTTTTATTTTGTAACATG
>OVBW01001525.1:0-14655 GCA_900406355.1 Erysimum pusillum | reverse complement strand
CATTGTGCTGAAACAAAGAGACCATCGACACCATACATCTTATGGTGTAAGAAGAATTGGAATCAAGTCAACTCTGAGTGCAGAAAAGAAGAAACCTTACAAGGAGAAGTACAAAGGAGAAGCGAGAGAGGGAAGGATGAGCATAAGCAGAAAACTGCAATGGAACTGCTTGATCAATATCTTCACTTCGTGCAGGAAGCTGAACAAGACAACAAGAAAAAAGCCAAGTAAGACAGACCTACATCATTATATAATCCTTAGTTATGAAATTGTGAATGTGAGTAAAATCTTGTTGTAGGAACTTGGTGAAGAGGAGAAACAAGGTTATAATCAGAAAGCTGCTGAGTTAATGGAAGCTTACAAGAAAGAAGTGGAAGAGTACCATAAGACTAAATAACTGACTCAGTAGTACTAGAACAAATGCGAATCTTCAAGTGTGCTCATGTTGAACATGGACTGTAAGGATTTTAAAGGACTGTGCTAAAAAAACTAGACTGTGCTAAAACTGGACTCTGCTTTTTAAAAAACTGGACTGTGCTTTTTTTTATTCTTCTGTTTAAAGAATTTAAGGATTTAAGAACTTTTGCTTAAAAAAAAAATGGACTGTGTTTTCTAAAAAATTTAAGGATTTCAAAAATAAGAATTCGTAGGGTTTGTTTCTGACGATATTACAATTTGCTTAATCGAATTACAATCTTTATTTTTCTTTTGTCACTCACTATATATTAATCTCAAGAAATGATCATTCCCTAATATAATTACATCGAATCGTGCACGTAAAAACCTTTTATCAAACTGAAAATTAACGTCGAAGATCGGAGAACTTCCGGTGGAGGAGGTATTAGTGGAGGTCAATCGAGTGAAATCCGACTGACCAGAGCTTCCCACATGGTAAAACGTTCCACCACCGTTGACGAAATCTCCGTTGATGGAGTCGTAAGAGTAAAACGGATAGCTAAAAGAACAGAGAATTGAACAAGAATGATCTTCCCTGAATCGTGAAGATTGTTGCAGAGGTTTAAATCAAAAGTTTCAAGTGAAGTTGTGTTGGAAGAAAGCAATACTACTGGACAGAATAATGTTTCTATGAATGGTAACATGGTGGAGACCAATGGAGAAAGTTCGGAATCAACACAAGAAAAAGAAGATGAGATTAAAGGAAGGCGATGTATCAATGGAGACTCAAGAAGGCAAGTGGAAGATGTTAAAGAACTTTCAGAGAACGGCGAAATAAAATAGACTAAAGGTGAAAATGTACGTAGCCTCTAATAACGAGAAGGAAATAGATGGTCAAGGAGAAAGCATTGGAGATTCGACCATTGATAAGAATTTGGAAACTAAAGAAGATGTTAAGTCGGATGCAAAGCTAAAAATGATGTGAGTTCCATGATGGAGAAGTTGGACGGTCGAAGCGCAAACAATGGAGTTTCAACAATGGATGAGAATTTGAAAACAAAGGAAGTGAGGAAGAGTCTAAAGATGATAAAATGAGAGGTGCTACAACAAATGATGAAGATCACACCAAGGAAATTAACTTAATTTTTTGGGATAAAATAGAGAATATATATTATATGAATAACTAAAGTTTTAGAAATGATATAAATTTTTTTAATTTACCTAAAGTTATTTTAAAGGGATAATTGCATTTTCTAGACCAAAATAATTGCATTTTCATAAAAATAATTCATGAAAATTTGTTTTTTTACAAAAATAAATTTTTTTTAAAAAAAATTCTCATGATTAGAAGAAATGATTAATCTTGAGATTTTAGTTTTAAGTATCCTAATAACATAATTTTAGTTTGATATACAGTATAGCCATGTGACGGGTATAATTGGTATAGCTGCCGATCATATTTTCATCTCTATCTCTTATTTGATCATTGACTTTGCGTTCTGGTGACCTGTAAACTGTTTTGGAAAGATTATTCAACTATTTTGTTTACGACGAGAACGTGCAGTGCATGAAGTCGAATATATAATAATTATAATATTATAGTACTATACTATTGAGATATCTATTATCTCTAATCTCCAAAATTGGTCGTTGACTTTGTAGCATTCAGAAATCTCAAAATCTCACATATCTCTCGTTACCCAAATAATCTTCTCCATGGATTTGAACTTGAAGCCCGAGGCGAAGCTCATATCACTCATTTTTCGAATCGATGATCTGATCGAGAGTTTGGATTCGGATTTGGAATGTGATGATTCCATTTCCAAGATCATATCACTCATTACGCAAACAATCTCTCTGGTCAGCTCAATGGATTTTGATTCACAGCCGCGGTCAGAGCTCATGTCACTCACTAATCAAGCAGTATGTCTCTTCAACTCTATGAATTTGGATGACCAGCCAGATCCGCTAAGGAAGCTCATATCTCTCTTTTCTCAAAAAATGTCTCTCGTCAACTCTAAAGATTTGGATTCAGAGCCAGATTCGGAGTTCATGTTACTCATGAGAGAATTATCTAGTCTAACGCCGCAACCAGAGCTTATATCACTCATCCAACAAATAATATTCTTCCACGTCATCCCTATGGATAGAAAACCGGAGCCGGAGTTAGTACCTGATTTGGAGGCAAAGCCAGAGCCTGAGCTGAAACCGAAGCTGAAGTTGAAGCCGGAGACGAAGCTCATATCACTCATTACTGAACTAATCTCCCAACCTATATTGCTTGATATATCTCTCATTTCTCGAATAATCTCTCTCGTTAATTCAAGGGATTTTGATTCGCAGCCGGAGACGGAGTTGTTGTCACTCACTTCTCAAATAGTCTCGCTCTTTAACTCTATGAATTTCGATGACCAGCCGGATCCGCTAAGGAAGCTCATATCTCTCCTTTCTCAGAAAATCTCTCAAATCAAACCTGCCCGGAAGTTGAAGCGAGAGATGGACAAGGATTCGAAAAAGATTCATGTTGATGAAGGAGACACAAAGAGTTTGGAGCTAGATTCGAACGGAGACACAGATTCGGACACAGAATTTTCGGAGCTGGTTTTGAACCCGTCCAGAGATTCGGACCTCATGTCCCTCGTCAATCAAACATTGAGTCTCGAGCCGGAGCCGGAGTTCATATCACTCATCTATCAAGTAATCTCACTCGTCATCTCTTTGAATTCAAAGCGGAAAAAGCTTGTTTTCCTATGCCCTCCAGTACATGTAGAATTGGGAAAAGAAAGATTTCATGTGATTGAAGAAGTCTCGTGTAGCAGCAATGACAAATGGAAGTGCCTCCCTTTCAGCTGGAAGACATTCTCGTTAACAAAAGAAGACGTTACCCATATTCGTTGCGAAACTTGCAATGGTGAGAACCATGGAGAATATGAAAAGGCTCCACTTGAAATCAAACACACTCTTCATCCAAACCATTCTCTCCAGCTTGTCATGAAGAAGAGGGACATAACCAGGGAATGTTATTGCTGCAATAAAGATCTCGAAAAGGTTTTTTATTATTGCGCGGCTTGCGATTATGCTATGAATATTGATTGCGTAGAGAAACCACGAGTCTTGTCGATAGATCACCCGAAGTGGCATGAGCATACACTTGCTCAGTTTCCAAGAATGACTTCCTTAACTTGCAACGTATGTGCCTTGACACATTCAAGCTGTCCTTTTTATATATGTCCCCCTTGCGACTTTGTGGTCCACCAAAAGTGTCTTAGCTTACCACGGGTCATAAGGATATCTCGCCATTTCCATCGTATCTATTTTACTCCTTCTTTTGACCAACGAGTTCGATGTTGTAGTGTTTGTCGAAGAAAGATCGACAATGATTATGGGGGTTATTCTTGCAACAAGGACGGTTGTTCTTATGTAGTACATTCAAAATGTGCCACGCAAAGCAATGTGTGGGATGGTAAAGAACTTGAGGGAGAGACAGAAGAAGACATTAAAGAATTTGAGCCGTTTGTGACTATAAGAGATGGAATAATACGACATTTCAGTCATCAACATCATCATTTGAGACTTGATGAGAACACGGGCAGAGATTACGACGAGGATAAGTTGTGTCAAGCATGCATCACGCCGATATATTTTGGTAACTTCTACTTATGTATGCAATGTGATTTCGTTCTCCACGAAGAATGCGCAAAATTTTCTCGCAAAATACATCACCCGATACATCCTCATCTACTTACTGTAGTGGAAAGATCTGACCTTGTTATGGATGCTACAAAATCATGTTCAGTTTGTCCTTGGCGGTGCACAACTGGTTTCTTCTATGAGTGTAGTGAAAGAGAATGTCGTTTTAAAGTACATGTGCAGTGCGCCACAATTTCTGAGCCATTGGTCCATGGAAGTCATAAGCATCCTTTATTTCTAACATCAAAACCAGGAGAGGAAAGAATATGTGGTGTTTGCAAAGAGTTAGGACATTGTTCCACAACTGAGACATTCAATTGCATTGAGTGCGACTTTGCTTTGTGTTTCAAGTGTGCTACTTTACCACAAAAGGTGAGGTATACGCATGATAAGCATACACTTACTCTTTCTTATGGAGAGGAGACAAGTACCATGACATATTGGTGTGAAATTTGCGAGAAAAAAATAAATCCAAAGAAGCGGTTTTATATGTGTGATGACTACTGTTGTGACACCATTCACATTAACTGTATGCTTGGGGTGGACTTATACATGAAGCCTGGTTCATTTTGGCTCTACGGTAGTGACAAGGTAGGTGTTCTACCTAACAATCATCATATGGTAAGACCTATTTGTTCCTCTTGTCAGAAGCGTTGTCCACACAAAATAGTTTTTCAATATCGTGGATTAATAAAGTGTTCCACATCTTGTATTATGCAGTCTAGATGGTATGAGCATTACTAGCTAGATGACTATTTGTGTTATGTATGAGATTAATTTATGATCGATGTCTCTGTTTTAGTTGTAACTTGTAAATTTCTAAGTTTTATTTGACAATTATTTACATGTCGTTTGTACTAAGAATATATTTATATATACAACTAATAAATAACCATATAGTAAAAGTAAGCATGAAAATATAAACAATATAAACTCAAATGTAAAGCCAAATTTTTAGTATAAGACGTACCAAACTCGATATGTGATGTCTCAGATATTAGTTTTTCTAAACATATAAACACCATAAAAAAATTTCATATGCTTACCTTCGATTACAAAACTAAAACAGACTTACATAACATCAACATTTTTTGAACATGATAATAAAAATCAATACAAGTTGAGTTACGTTTATATTTATATGATTACCGTTTAATTTTACATCAAACAATAATAGTACCTAAAATGGATCAAAATGAACTCAAACTTAACAATAAAGCATCATATGGTACTTACTTGGAATTTTAAACTCACATCGTATTGGTCTAACTTCCTTCATTTTCTTCTTCCGAGCCACTAATAAATGTTGATCCTTGATAGCTATTTTAAAAGTCTAGTAAATCTTATAAATGTCTCTTTTTCTTCTTCTTTCTTAGTTATCGTCTTTGTCTTATCTGTTTAGAATTTCAATTTTGATTCAACACTTTTGGTTTGAGTCTTAAAATAGAGTATTCAGGTCTAATTTTTTTCTTCTTTCTTAGTTTCGTTTCGATTCTTTTGTCTTTTTTATTACGAATTTCTCTGTTTGTAATTTCGTATTTTCTTACTGTATATTCACTTCTTAGCAACATAGGTTTTATAATGTCTCGTATCTTCTACATTTGAATTTATGCATGTTTTCAACAATATTTGGTTTCTCATACACACGGCTTAAAAGAATCTTAGAGGAGATAAAAGACTGTGAACGTAAGAATTAAAATGCTATGCTCACATACTCAATCTCAATAGTTAGATAATTGCACTAAGTGTCATAATTAAGCTCAACTCGTAAAGATCTTAGGCAAAGCTTAGAAGTTGTCAGTTCGAGTGACGCTTAGGAGGAAACTAATATTACATACATGTTGTGGTTTCGGGCCTGGGAGGATTATAGACTTTGGCCCAGAACCTCCTGGTATTCAAAAAAAAAAAAGTTCGATAATTGTGTACTTAGGGATCAACAAGTTACTTGAGGAGACTTCGAGAGCAAGAGTATTCAATCACACATTGTGAAGAATTTGCTTCGAAATGTCTTACCAGTCTAATATTACATGCGGTGGAGATAATTGTGTACTTAGGGATCAACAAGTTACTTGAGGAGACTTCGATAGCAAGAGTATTCAATCACATGTACATTCTGACAAATTTGCTTCAAAATGTCTTACCAGTCTAATGAAAGATACAAATGTAACATCTCTGTGTCTTTATATAGTTAACTCACAGTTGGAATGATAGTATTTTTGACATCATCTAAATAGGAATGAATGTGGATGCCTTCTATGTGATTGCATTAATATGCATAATGGTGGGTTTCGAATTGGGGAAAATGTCAAAAAAAATCACGAACTTTCAAATTTGGGACGATTTAATCACCAACTTTCAAAATGTCATTTTAATCATCAAATTTCTGTTGACTTTTGCCTAAAACACCTAACTTTAGTTGACTTTGCCGTTCTGGACATCACGTTAAATCTCCATTAGTTTCTCTTAAACGGGGTTAACTGTCCCGTTATCTGCTTCCACAAGAGAATTGTTCATCATAAGAACAACACAAAACCAAAAGTTTCTTAAGACAATATTTTCTTCATAATTCCCTTTACAATAAGTGACGATGCTTAAATATTCAAAAAAAGAAACTAACCACTATATCTATAGTTAATAAACGTGAGTAAGTGGAGATACAATCCCACTAATTTAGGATAAATAAAAACAACATAATATCAATTATATCTTCGACCTAGCTACTGTTGGTTTACTCCGGTTAACCAGTTATGTTCTCATCAAATAATTTGGGGATTTGAAAGTTCGTGATTAAATCGTCCCAAATTTGAAAATTCGCGATTATTTTTGACATTTTTTCCGTTTCGAATTGTATCCTTTAACAAATAATTGTGCTCCTTCATACTTTATGCCTCAAATTTCTATCTGTTTCCTATAATATTTAAGCAGACATACACATTTATTTATAGAATTCTTGATAACCATTTTATTTTGTCATAAAAATCTAATGTATCATTGATTTGAATATTATTTAATAATTTCCAATTTTAAAGTCAGAAGTTAGTAAAATTTATTAAGAAAACTAAAAATTGAAATCATTTTTAATAAAACAAAATGTGTTAACTATTTTATATTCATAACTGTTAATATGTCTTGAATTTGATATTTTCCTACAAACATTGTATACTACTGACTGTTTAACCATTAATAGTATCATATTTTATACATGTGATATGGAATTTTTGGGTTTAAGTAAGCCCAAATCCGATTAGAGTTAACTAAAATTTTTCTAAAATTATTCATGTTCCTTCTAACATGTGTTGTATTCTGAAATAATTTGTAAAAAATTATACATATTACTTTGTAGAACTAATATAACAAAAAAACTCTCTATTTTTTATTTTTTTTGCAGAGTTTAAAGCCATAGAAAATAATAAATAACAAAAATAGCCAGTTTTAATTTTTAAAAGCCTTTAAATTTAATAAATTAATTGATAAAAAAATAGTTAATTTTAAAACCGGTGTGTAATAACTAACTACTTATCCACTAATTTTACTGTCTGTGCTTTACATTTTGTCATTTTCTATCAATATCACTAAATCACTAAAATAAAAATTTGTCAACAGTTACATATTTTTTTTCTTTCTATAACCTATTAATATAACAAAAAATAAATATATTTTCTCTTCCCGAGTTCAAGTCCTAGTGAATAACAACAACAACAACAAAAAATCTCCACTTTCCAGCCTTTAAAATTAATAAATTAATTGGACTAAAAAAACAAGTATCCTTCAATTATACGAAAAGTGTCAAGAAATGTCAAAACTAGCCGTTACATTCTTTTTCGAAACTTCCGCTCCTCTCTTCTCTCTAACACTTCTCATCTCTCTCTCTCTCTCTTTCTCACCTCTCTGAATTCGCCATGGCTCAACTTCAACCTCGAATCAGATCTCCTCTCTCAAAGAATCTTTCTCCTTCTACCTTCTCACGATCTCCTCTCTCCGAAAACCTCATCTCTCCTCACGCGTTATCTCCACTGAAACGAAACTCTATACAAACTCCGACTCTTCACGATGATGAATCAAACGATGACATGAGTATAGAATCAGAGGCCGAAGAAGGAAACGAGTTATTATTCTCCGATTATGATATTGAAGATGAAGAAATTGAGAGACGTTACGATGAAGAAGAAGTGTTTGGAGATAAATCAAGTTCGAAATTGAACAGAGGAATCTTTAAAGATAAGAATCTTAGAATTGAAGTTCCGTTTGTGAACCGAAGAGTCACGGATTGTGAAATAGAGCTTCGGAAAATCGCGTTGAAGAATTCAGCTCCAGCTACTGAACGGCCACATAGTACTCTGAGTTCTAAGGTAACGATTCGTTGTTGAATATTTAGATTTAAGCTAAATTTAGGGATTAATTTCGGTTTTTTTTTAGGGTTCGGTGTATTGGGATTTGGAAGATATAAGAACTCCAAGTGCTCCACCTATAATGGAGATTGGACAAGAAGATACCATTAGCTTGGAGATTGAAAAAGAAATTGAAAAGATTGAGGATGAGATTTGCAGAGATCAAGAAAACATGAGAAGTAGTTCAAATTTGTATAAAGATGAAGAATTTGTAGAAAGGTATTACCGAATCTTGATTTTTAACGAGCTTTATATTTCGGTTCTGCGGAACCAATTTTGATGTGTTTATGGTTTGGTGTAGTGTGAAGGAGACTAAAACTATGGAAGATGCGAAAATCTCGGGAATTTGTTCGGATGAATTAGATTGTCATAGTATCAGGTTAAGTATACTTAATTTTGTTTACAGTTTAGAATGAGAGAGTTTGAAATTTATAATGGCTTACAAAATGTTTTTTTTCCAATGACAGTGGTCAATATGCTTGGCAAAGTCTTTTGGCTTATGATGCTTGTATAAGACTATGTTTGTATGAATGGTCAAAGGGTTCTACTGAGGCATCTGAGTTTCTGCGTGATGAGTGTCGTATTCTACGAGGTGCATTTGGGTAGGGATATGTGTTTCTTTATGGTTTCTGAGATATCACTTATATGTTTTATCTTCAGTTATTGAAGCAGTCTTTTGTGTATGTGTTGTTGTAGTTTGCATAAGTTTCTCTTACAACCTCGGGGTGTAAGATCGACTGAGGAAAACAAGAATGTGAAAACGGAGCAAAAGCCATCTTTGAAGTCCAAAAATGTTGTCAGAAAGTTAAGGGTGGAAGGTAAACTATAACTTTAGCTGATGATTTTGTAGCTGTTTGACATGAATCAGATATTTATACCTCTTTGATTTTGATTGTTTTAGTAAAGAGACTTCGATTGATACCACAACGCAAACTTAGAGGTACTGATTCGCTGCGGAGTTTAATGAATATGCAAATAGGAATGGGTGCAGAGTATTGTCGACAAGTTTCATCACTTGTGAAGACTGGGATGAGTTCTATTAAACAGGCTACTCTTTCAGCAGTTTCAGAAGGTTTGCTTTTGTTAATTCGCGCCTATCTTCACTGGTTGAATACAGTTTATGAAATGGAAGATAACATTGTTAGATAAGCCCTCTATTGATATGAGATGACATGACTTATTCTTGTGATTCTCTACTTGCAGAACAATTTTCTTGCTACCTTCAAATGAAGAGCACAGTAGAAGGAGATCAAATTGAACAAGGATCTTCTGTTTGTTTGCATTCAGGAACTGGGAGTTACCATGTCTTGTAAGCCATTTTCCTTCTCTTAAAAAACAATAAATGTCTGTTTTAGAGCTTCAATAGATTTAACAAAAGATGTCTGCATGTGGTTGTTTGAAAAACTTTTGAATTTTTTATCTGTTACTATACCAAAGTGTTTGAAGAAATGAGATTTTCATGGAAAGTTACAGTATATAGTTTTATAGTTTTCCCGAGTAGGTATAGTTTTACTCACAACTCCTCCTTCAGCTTTCCGGAATCCGAAGGTGACGCTCTTCTGATAGAAGTTCAAGATAAGAAGAAATCAGTCCAAGGGAAAGCAATGATTCCTATTGCATCCTTAACTGAAAATCCGGTAAATACGCCTTTAGCTGTCCTTCCCGAGTTAAATCTCTTCCATTTTGCTTCTGAGAATATGTTAATTAGATATACTGAAGAAAACTCTACATTTGTTCAGAATGAAAACGTTAGATGGTGGCCAATATACCATGGTGAACAAGAATGTGTTGGCAAAATTCAGCTCTTTATTGGTAGCACGAGTACGTCCGATGAAGACTGTCACATAAAGGTATGCTCTTTCTCCAACAATCCTCAGATTATTTATGTTTTATTTTGTGAGATAATGCCCCTACTAATGTTTTTGTACTGTTACAGAGTGCACCTGTTGTGGAGACACTAGCGTATGATTTGCTACTGGAAGCGGCTACACGTGCCCAAAAATTCCATCCTCAAAACTTAAGACTGAATGGTTCTTGGAAATGGCTGTTAAGCGAATTCGCAGATTATTATGGAGTTTCTGATTCATATACCAAGTTGAGGTACTCATAAAGATATTTGCTTAATGACTTGTATGTATTCTAATGCGTTTGTAGTTTAGCTCTGATATATTATTGCACCAAACTTTGCAGATATCTCTCACATGTAATGAATGTGGCAACTCCAACAAAAACCTGCTTACAACTTGTGCATGAGTTACTTGTGCCCATCCTTATGGCTCGAAGTGAGAAGAGTTTAACCAGACAAGAGGTAATTTTCTTTTTGTTTGCTCTAGTTGTCGCATTTTAGTTTTTGAAATCTGCTTGTTTGGTTATCTTGATGGCTCCATAGGGCTAGTTATTGACGACTTGTTTTATTCTTGCAGAAAAGTATCTTAATGGACTGTGAAATAGAGATAGAAAAGCTCATGGCAACTGTTTTTGAGAACTATAAGTCTTTAGATGAAAACTGCCCTTCCGGGTTAGCAGACATATCTTATCCGGTGCAAGACCCGGCTTCAGCAGCACTTTCCCCAGCTGTTCAGGTTTTTAGTCTCCTTCATGATATATTGTCTCCTGAAGCACAAGAAATTTTGAAGCATTACCTTCAGGTAGGCTAATTCAACAATCTTCAATGTTCTCCTTTTTGGTTTTCTTGATTTTATAACATATCAAGACTCTGATGTTCATGGTTTTACTGCAGACAGCAGCAACAAAGAGGTGTCGGAAGCACATGGTTGATACCGATGAGTATGTTTCGTGCAACTCTGAAGGTTTTCTGTTGGACTCTGTCACAATCTCTACAGCCTACTTGAAAATGAAGAATCTTTGTCTAATCATAAGCAATGAGATAGAAGCTGATATAAAGATCACCAATGAGCATGTACTGCCAAGGTAAAATGATTCAACCTAAACAACAAACTTACATTTTTCATCTTGATATTGATTTGGTCTTATCTTTTTTGTCATTCAAGCTCAATCGACCTAGCAAATATAGCTGCTGCTGTATACAGCACTCAGCTATGTAACCGGCTCAGGGCATTTCTGTCGGCAGTTCCACCGTCCTGCCCAATGCCTCATGTCAATGAGCTTCTGATAGCAGTTTCTGATTTCGAAAGAAACCTCGAATCATGGGGAATAAGGTTTGACATTATCATTCTAGAATCAGTCAGAATATTTGTGGTAACTCATTCTTTCTCTTTACCATTTCATTTTATTTTCCACAGTCCAATACATGGCGGTGTAGACTCAAGGGGATTATTCCACAACTACATAATGGTTTGGATACATGATATGGAACTTAGATTACTTGACCGATGCAAAGCGGAAAAGGTAACCATTCTGATCATTTTGGGTTGATCATAGACTATTTGATTGTAATAAGCATGGGATGGCTTGTTTTGGCAGGTTCCATGGTCTGGTGTAATAACAAATCACTCAACATCACCTTTTGCTGAAGACATGTATGAGAGAATAAAAGATTCTCTTATAGAGTATGGAGTGGTGATTAGCCGATGGCCACAGTACACATTGATTTTGGAGAATGTAAGTTACAAACTTATAAGTGATTCGTTTGCAGCTTATAAGATAGTTATCAAGACTAACTTATGTTCACTCTTTTTTTCATGTACACTTTTGGAAGACTGCTTCAATTGTAGAGAGAGCCATTGTTAAATCATTGGAGAAGCAATACAATGACGTTTTGATTCCTTTAAAAGACAGCATTCCCAAGAGGCTAAATATGCATGTCCAGAAGCTTACAAGAAGGCAATCATCGGTTCTCTACTCTGTTCCAACTCAAGTAAGAGCACACAAGTCGTCTCGTCAATAGAAGTTTTTACACTTTCTAACTTATAAAGATTTGTGTTGAACATCATTTCATTCTCTCTTGTTGTAAATGCAGCTGGGAACTTTCATCAACACAATAAAGAGAATTCTTGATATTCTACATCACAGAGTTGAAGATATCTTGAGACAATGGGCTTCATGTCTTCCTGTTGTGGAAGACAAGAAGTTACTCTTTGGGGAGCAAATGAATGTAATCACGGTCTTGCTCAGGACAAAATACAGAAACTACATGCAAGCCGCGGTTGATAAACTTGTTAGCAATGTAAGCTCTATAACGCCTTGTATTTACTGCATTTGAAATTCTAGGCATGTTTATAACAATCTTTGGTTTCAGACGCAATCAAGCAGAAACACAAGGCTGAAGAGAATTTTAGAGGAGATCAAAGACAATGAGAGAGAAGTCGAAGTTCGTGAACGTATGAAGACATTATGCTCACAAATCACAGACTCAATCTCAAATCTACATGATGTCTTCACAAGTCAGATATTTGTGGCTTCATGCCGCCTTTTCTGGGATAGAATGGCACAAGTGGTCTTGAAGTTTCTTGAAGGAAGAAAAGAGAACGAAGTAGGCTACAAAGGCTCTTACTATGCTCTTGGGGTAAAACTAAAAAAATTTAAGCACTAAAACCATAACTAGAGAATGTATTTTGGGTTGAAACTAAGTTGTGATCAAATGTGCAGATAGTTGAGGACACGTTTGCATCAGAGATGCAGAGGCTACAAGGGAACTCACTACAAGAGAAGGATATGGAAGCTCCTCGTTCGGTCATTGAAGCACGTTCGATTCTATCTAGAGACAACAATGCCAATCACTCTTCTTACTTCTATGTCTAGTCCAATATATATTTCAGTCCATTCCATTCATTTGTTTTGATACATTGTGTATATATAAACTATTTAACAAGTCTTGAGTGGCCAAGAACGATTGTAAGCGCGTCGTGCATAATAATCATATCAAAGGTTAATATACAATTTTTGTTTCATTGATCCGAGCTAGTATGTTTTAAGATACACCACAGTGTGCTTTTTTGTAAGCCATTTGAGTTATTTGATATGAGATCATTGGGACAAGGAGAAAAGGTTTAAAATATTCTTTCAAGCTCAATGATCTTCTTTCAAGTCTCTCGATCCCTACGCTTCAGAGATTATGATTTCATGATGCAGTGGTATGACTGATTGAGACTTTTCTCTAATAATCAAAGCTTTGCTGACTCTGATATGCGAAATCGTGAACTTTCTAGTTTTGAATGTATTGTGGAACTTTAATTTAGAAGCTGAGATTTGAATTTGTAACTTGCAAAATGGAAACTCTTAAGTTTGATGTATTGTGTGAAAAATTTTAATATCCCCTATATATTAATAGAGAAGCACACTTGACACGTGGCGACATTAGAGAGCTCACTGTCTCTATCTCTTTTGCCAAACACTTATTACTACTACTATTCTTATATTTATTAGTCTTAAACCAATGACCAAACACAATATTCTTATTAAATAAACTTACCAAAATTATTATTAAATAATTTCGAAATTTTTCTTACATATTAAATACATTAACTTAAATTTTTCTTACATACCAACTACACTAACTTATCTTTCATACTTTTATGATCATTTAAAAAAAAAAAAATTGAATCAATACATAGTCTATATAGTAAATAAAATCTAGATTTCTTTTTTTACATATGATGTGATTTGAATTTTTTTAAACGGACATAATTTACTTAATTAGTAAAAAATAGAGTAAATTTTAATTTTAATATTTGATTTACCACTCATCCAATGAATATTTAATATTTTTGAATAAAAATTAAAGAAATTTTGACAAAAAAAAAGTAAAAAACAAAACTATTCAATCTTTTTTTTTTTTTTTTGGCCAAAACTATTCAATCAAAAACAATAAAGAATCACTTAAAAATGTGAAAAATTGCATTGTATCATAAAGATCAGCGGGTTACTGAAATTTGAAATCGAAATATATAAACAAGCTTTTGTATCATAAGATCAACGGGTCATTATGTCTTTCATTCGTTTAATATATTTTATAGATCAATTAGAGTTTTATATTTACGTTACAAGCAAACTTTCAAATCGTGAATTTTATAATTTATAAATTTAATATTTGTTCCGCGGTGTACCGCGGGTTAATACCTAGTCTTATATAATAAGATAGAGTTGTTTTCTGAAACTCTCTGAGAAGCTGACATGTGTCCTTCTCGAAACTTTCTCAGCATCTGACATTTGTCCTCCTTTTTTTCTTATCATTTTATTTTACAATAATTGTAAAATAAAT
>OVBW01001524.1:0-10440 GCA_900406355.1 Erysimum pusillum | reverse complement strand
ATGTATCACATATAATAGCATTTATCGTATGCTATCAATGATGATATTTGTTGTAGTGCACTAATCAACATATCAGCACTCATCAATACATAACAAAGATAGCGAACAAACAGCGAAAATGATCTAAATGAAATAACAACTCAATTCCATTAATCAACCAAAGCAGAACATAATCCATGAAAACATCAAACCAACAACCTAGGTGAAAATTCTATCATCTATCCAGAAGTAACAACCTAACAACAATGGAAACGTCAATGACCACAACACAATCGAGTGTCTAGATCATCCCCACTTCCTTGCCATGCTCCCACAGTCACACTTTACCTTTATCTGCATCAACAACACAAATTAGATGCATAATTATTATCATAAATAATTAGTGAGGCAATCCTCCCAAGCAACAGGTTATACACACAAGCAATAGAAACAAAACACAACAAACAGCAAACCAGGCAAACTGACGAACGGGTGTTGATCTACACTCCATCTCATTGTCGATCGACACTGCTCACAACTGGTGTCGATCGACACACCACTCATGGTGTCCATCGACACTTGGCCCGACTGATATCGAGCGACACCTCCCTTTGGTGTCAATCGACACCGATCGCGCAAACACCTTTCCAGTGACCTCCACATCGCAAATTCTCCTTCTCCAAGTGCCCTAACTCACAACCGACTCACACACATGCTACACAAGGACCCAACAACATAATCACGACCATAAAACACATCAAACAGTCAATCAATCAATCAATCATCGAATTAAATAGAGAAAACAGGAACCGAATGCTCATATAAGCCCTCGGTCATGCACTCACCTCTTCTTTGAAAGAATCTGAACGAAAACAAGGGAGAGAAACAACCACATCAACCCCTTCACGCCACCAACAGCCTCTTATCTACTTCTCCACAAGAGGATCTCTCAGAAAAACGGGTAAAGAAAATCCTAAGTCGAGTTTCTGAATCTTATATACGAGTCTCCTAGGGTTTTTGTTGAATCAAACCAACCAAACCGTGCGATTTAAAACAAAACCCTAATTGCACGTTTCCTTAGTGTCGATCGACACTATCCTAATGGTGTCGATCGACACCCTTAACTGAAAACTGGTTCACGGGCATTACAGAGTCAAATAGATTTAGAGAAAATATTTACTTAGAATGAGAGACGCGTGAGGGTATTTAGGCAAATTGAGGGACTCAATATTTTCATAGTTTTGGGCCTACAAAGAATTTAAAAAAAAATAATTTGAGCCCAAATTTATGATCCTTACCTAATTATCTCTTAGTATTGATAATCCTATGACAACTAGTGCTTCACAAATAAATTGATGATATATTTAAAATTAAGTTATTATGGAATCGTCCCAAATCAACAAAACCTCATTAGAAATGTTGTTAATCTTTTTTTTTGTCACTGTAAATTTATTAATTGAACCAAACCTGTTACAACGCATAATAAATTAGAAGCTTATCCTGAGNCCAAAAAAAATTAAAAGCTTTTCCTGAGACTTTAAAGGGTTTCGACCAAAAAAAAAAAAAAAAAAAAAGACTTTAAAGGGAAACAAAAACGTAAAAATCTAATCTTCTGCAGTCAAACACCGAAAAGAGAAAAGAATCTTAAAAACAGAGAAAGGTATAAAAATAAAGTAGGTGATTGGTTGGACCGTAGCTGTAGATTTTTTGCTATAAATTTTTTGTTATACATGTGTTTAAGCTATAGCTGTAGGACTTTTTATAGTTTTATTGGCTGTAACAATAAATTTTGTACTCCAAACTCTTCATTACAGACTTACTCGAGCATTTTCATAAAATCGATTGGCCCTCGAGAAAGGTTACAACATAAAAGAAAAAAAAAGGGTTTACAACATGAGCTCTCCAAGAGCATCGAAATATTAGAATAACTTCAAAAGTGAAAGTCCAAGTAGGAGACTAAACAGAGAGCACATAACCACAACCCCAACATAAACGAAGACCGATAACAAGTAGAACATAGCACATGACCAAACCAATCCTACTTCCCAGTCACCAAAGAAGACGAGAAAGCGAAGGAACAAGGAAAAACCTAGGGATCCAAAGAAAGCTTTCCTAAATGAAAGGAAAATCCAGGAAAGTATGGTTAAAACAAAATCTATATAAATGTGTGAATTATATTTTATCTTGAGAGAACAAAAGAGATGTCTTAATGCATAAAAATATTGGGTACCACTCTGTTTTTAAACAAATGTGAAATATGTTTGATATTTAAAGTGACCTCCAACCTCAAACGTAAAAGTAAAACATATTCTTATCAAAGTGAAGAAGCACAACATCATCGGAACGTTACATATGCTTTCTCATTATTAGACTACAATATAAGATACGATTTTGACTCCAGCAATTAGAAAATGAAAAATTCTTATGACTTTATTTAATTAAGTTGTCTCTATTCTCGAACTTACGAGCCCAAATGTGCTTTCCGTTGATCCGAAACTTTTTTTTTTCCTTACCGCCGAGTATACGATCCAAGGTAACAACCGAGTCCAAGACCATCCTCGCGTATAGTGATTGTTGCTGACCATTGCAATTTGAGTTTCCATTAGATGAGTTTCCACCGTCCTCTTGCATGTAAACGCTTTCAACACAATTTTCTCCATATATTTCGGTGAAAACTTGAATCACTTCACCTTGTGACACGGGAAAACCACGAGAAAACGTTAGAAACAACATCCGTTCTTTATCAGTCGCGACACAATTAGGATTCCAGCTCCAAAGACCATGAGAAAGAAGAAACAAATTTCTGCTTAAATGATTATCCCTAGAAACGATATCAGGAAACACGTTGATGCTCCCAAAAGTCGGATGCGGGAAGCCAGGAATGATGAGAGAGTGGCAGAGTTTTGTGATGAATGAGGATGATGAAGACGGAAGAACTCGTTGAAGGATATCAGAGAAAATTTTTGAACAAACAACGTTTAAAAAGTTTTTTATTCCCGTAATGGCAGTGTATCGATGTTTGTAGATTATTCGAAGGGATATGTCATTTTTCATGAATCTTGCGGTGAGGGGGATCTGATTGACATCATTTGGAAACTTATTAGACTCCAAGCACGCAAAGCACAAGATAGCCTCGTTAGCGAGATCTACAATGAGTAGATCGCTGAAAACGGTGGTGATAGAGAAGATGTTTCCAAAACCAAAGTCTTCGAGCCAAAGCCAAAAGGCCATGACAAGAAGTGACTCGGCTGGTGATCTTGAGAATTTTAGAACTAGTTTAGAGAATATCTCTCTTTCTTGGGCATGGAAAGCATGTAGTTGGTCTACAGTGGGATGTGACATAATCGATTTCAGACTGAAAAAAAAATTGCTGCAAAGAGTTTGGAGAATGCAAAAGTGATCGATAGATTGTTGGAATATAGCGTGGTCACTATCTAATCAGATTGTTTTATACAGATATGAGGGTCACCTTTTTTCAAAAAAGTGATTCAAGATAAGGAATAGGAGGATTTGATTAGCTTATCTAACCAAAACTTAAATGCTTTACCATGTTTTTAAGTAGCATTTACAAATTAATTCCAAGTTTGACTACTGGTACATTTCACCTCCACTGGTAATTTTTGTTTTCAAAATTTGACTACTAGCATTGAGTTTTAACTAATGTGCCAAAAAAAGGTAAACTAAAAACTAGTTTATAGGTTAATATGTTTTATTGCAATTCAGCTAATAAAAGTTTATGTATATGTTAAGTGGTTTTTACAACTTTAAAAAATCATTTTTACTATGTGGGTTGAACTATAATTGGACACAACTTTTTGCCATCCCTATATTCATTGTATGTAGAGTATTTATATTTGGACATTTTAGAATTATATTTATAATGTATATAATAAAAAGTATGTGTGGTGTCCTTTCTTTATAATCCCATGCCTTTTCTTTTTATTTAATTAAGGAATATTAAATGTTTTCATTTATCTTCTGTTTTTGCAATTGGTTATGAAAATTTCTAAAATGATAGATACATTTCTGGATAATTTGAAACGTTTTAACTAAATTTGAATAAAAATTATAGTAGCAAACAATATTTTATTGTTATTTTGTTTTCAATATTAGTTATTACAAATTATGTCATCCAAATTGGTGAAAAAGTTTCAAAGTATCAACAAATATATTAACCAATTAAATTTTTTTAGGTGTATCCTCAAATAAATATAAATCTAAAGATAAAGAAAACGCATAGTTAGTTAACTCATCAGCAAGACGATTAGCTTCTCTATACAAGAAATGCAAACTATCCAGTCTCGTGATAAGAAGTCATAGCACAAACGTACTAGGAGAGACAGTAGATGTGAATCACAAATCTCTGTCTTGAGAAACCCAACCACAATTTCTGAATCCACCTCCACAATCAAAAACAATCAAATCCAGCACAACAAGTGTATCTTCAAATAAATATAAATCTAAAGATAAAGAAAACGCATTGTTAGCTAACTCATCAGCAAGACGATTAGCTTCTTTATACAAATGTGAAATGCGAACAATCCAGTCCCGTGATAAGAAGCCATAGCACAAACGTACTCGAAAAGACAGCGGATGTAAATCACAAATCTCTGTCTTGAGAAACCCAACCACAATCTCTGAATCCACCTGCAACTCTAACCGTGTCACTTACTTCTCCTAGGCAATACTGTAATACATCACCCATAATTCCGTCAAAGACATCGTGCATAAACCTATAGTCAACGAAAATCTATCACACCAATTCTCGGTGCTATCCCGCATTACCCCACCTGCTGACACTAAACCAGGATTACCGTGAGATGCACCGTCCGTAGTCAGCTTCACCCAACCTTCCCTAAGGTTTAGGGTTTAGGGTTTGGTGTTTAGGTTTTAGTGTTTAGGGTTTATGGATTTCGGGTTTAGTGGAGAACGTGTCCATATGAGTAAGAATCATCCTCTGACAAAATTGAAATGGTTTTACGAATGAACTTATTTTTTAGAATCCATCTATGCGGACATATCCCAGTGGACAACATGTTTTGGCATGATACCAATGGACTTATATTGATGGACACCGTCTTTGGCATAGCACACTTGATAATTCCACGAATCTCCACTCTCATTTTAGAATTCATCTATATTAACCTTTTTGTCTTAGAAGAAAATGTTCGTTGAGCATACGTTTATGTGGACATGTCATGATGGATAATTTCATGTGGACATGTTCTTTTACAATAAAAAGTATTCTTTATGGAGACGTATACGTGGACATGTCCATTCGGATAATGTCCTTGTGTTTGTTACGGTTTTTATATAAGAATAAATATTCATTTGTTGAGACGTATATGTGGACAAGTCCTTCCGTGGATAATGTCCTTCGTTTGTTAACCTTTTTGTCTTACAACAAAATGTTCTTTGGAGATACGTTTATGTGGACATGTCATTTTGGATACTTGCTTATGGATACAACACTGTGATGGATAATGTCATTCTGGATAATTGCTTNGGGGGGGGGGGGGGGGGGAGGGGAAATCTGAGCTTATGGAACTCGATATTAAGGAAGAAAAAAGGAAGCAGAATCAAACGGAAGAAGGAAGTAAGGAAGAAGAAAGAAAGAAGAAGGAAGAAGAAAAAAGAACGTTTTTACCAAAAAAAAAGAAAAAAGAACGCCCGCTGGAAGTGGTCTAAGTATTCTCTTGCATCCCACGGGGATCCGAAATTGCAGTCCCAACTATCCCGAGGGAACAAACTATATGTCGAGGACACTTCAAAAACTCATTGAGTAAAGAAGACTTTAGGCTCCAATACATGAAATCATATATATATTACCAGTTTGACATTATAAGGAAGGGATATTAGGTTATGACTAAGGTATCACAAAGAATCTCAAGGCTAAATCCAACAATCTTTGTAAAAGCACTTGTGATCAAACCCATGCTCAAATCCTAGCCATAATAATAACTACAAAACCGAGCTCAGAGTTTCCTATGTCGGACAAAAATGCCAGAGCTCAGAGGCATGAGTTACAAAGACTCACGCCCAAAATAGGCCATTGACCCTAGATTGCCGAAGAGGAATGAGATTTTACCAGATAAGTTATTTAAACTTTGAATGGATAAAGATAGATGAGGAAGTTAGGTGAAGCCATATTACATCACTGTCTCTTGTTTATCAACTCAGTTTACAAACGAAGCAAGGAAGATAAAAAGAAAGAGAGTACTCTTCCCTCTTTTTGTCCTGTATATATACACATTCACAACCGCTCTCTATGGCTCTGATGTAATCAAAATGTACAAAAACAAAATCAATTCTTGAGGATCATTGCCTCCATTTTTCTCTTCCTCGCTGCATGTTTTAGTTTCTCCAGCGCCACAAGCCCTACCTGTCTCACCCTTTCTCTCGATAATCCTATCCTGTAATTTGTCAAGATAGAGTTTAAAGATCCATCTTGATGATGCAACAATGGGCCAAGTGGCTTAAGATTGGACACATACCGTTTGCTAATGTCTTCCCATGTGAGACATGCTTTGTCTAAACCATAGTATAACCGGATGATCTCCCTTTCCCGCTCTCCGAGTGTTGCACTAATAAGATTGCTTACTTCCTCCTGCAATTTTATCATCAACATGCTCAAACTTCAGTGTTCGTTCACTAAGTATAGCAAGCTTCATAGTAGAGAAAATCAGAAGCATTATATTAATGTAGCTTCACTTATGACTTTTTCTTACCTTGAGTGCCCACTCATCATACCCGTGCCACGGATTGTTCTCCAAACGATTATCCGCAATGTACTGAAAATATTGAAAACAAACCAGCCAAATGTTAAATACTGGAGAGGAGAGATTGCAGAGAAACATGGAAGGTACATCCAGAACTGTCGTTTTGTTAAGAAACCTAAAGAGGAGACTTACACTGTGATGAGTTTCTCCCGGGAGACCGTTCAAAGAAGGAAATGCATCTCTGTCTAGGGAGAATATTTTGCTTACAGCCTGCGTTTTGCAAGTGTAAGGAAGAGCAGGAACACATACACACATTGGTCCTAGAAAAAGAAAGGAACAAGAATTAAAATTAGTTTTCTTACCTCTGTTGCATTTCTAACCTTCTTCTGCGACATGTTTAGAGACTCTGCAATCCTCTGGAAAGAACAATCACTATAAGCATACACAATGTAGACAGGAGAAACCAGAATTGTTCGAATGTTAATAATACACTTACATCAATGGAGGGTGTGATTCCTTTCTCCTGAAGTCTAAGCTTTGCGTTTCGGATTAGACCGAGCCTTTCGTGCAGGTGAGTAGGTAACCTCAATGTTCTTGAGTTGTCCACTAAAGCTCTTGAGACACCCTTTTAGTAATTTATAACAAAGACTTCACTTGTCAGTTTTTAAATTCTAACCATACTGATACTGGCAAGCACAAAACAACAAACATCAGAGGTCATGAAGCGATTGAACTCACCTGTCGAATCCACCAATATACATAAGTTGAAATTCTGAAACCCTTGGAAGAATCAAATTTCTCTATTCCCCGCAAAAGTCCGATAAGACCACCCTACATAGTAGGAAACAAAAGTCTTCCTTAAAGAAGAATTCATGAAAAGCTATATAACAAAGAGTGCACCAAGATGTCTTGAAAATTACCTGAACAAGGTCGGACATTTCTGCTCCCATATTATCGTAACGCTGAGCAATAGACATAACCAAACGTACATTGCTCATAGCCAACTTCTCTCTAGCTAAATGGCATTCCATCAACCACGCCTGCAGCTCGGCCCGAGATATCTTCAATGATATTGCAAGCTGTTCATCAGAAGGCTCACAGCCTAATCTATCCTTCAATCTAATATTTCACCAGACAATAATTTAGTCTTATATAATTAATATTTCAGCTCTTTTCTATGTGTAGTAAGCAATTTTTTACCTTGACTTATGGTCATCAAGACGAAGGCCAGATTTGATTTTCTTGGACAAGCGCACCACTTCCGCATGACTAAGCACATCATCACTTATTACACCCTTCACATAACCTCTCACACGGTTGTGTTGAAACACCTCTGAACTCATCACTGATTTGATTTGATTTCCACTAGAAACATCTGAAACTGCTTTAGCATTAGTCATATTACTTTTCTTCTTAGCACCAATTCTCCTCTGCCGAGCTGAAATCCCAGAACAGGTAATAACCGGAATCTTCTTCTTCCTTATAGTCCTCTTGCTTGAGGACTCACTTGACACCGTCTTCTCAAACGAAAGATTCCAACTTTTTTCCAACATAGACTTCTGTAGCAGTAACAGTGCCTCCACAGAATGGCCAATTAGATCATCACCATTATAACCTTCCTCTTCCAATTCCTTATCAGATCCATTAGGTAACCATGGCTGGCCAGTAGAAGCAACATCTACACTCTCTTTCAAAGCCTTAGCAGATTGTGTGTGACGATTCGACGAAGGAAAACTCGGACTGTAGTTCGATGATGACGCCTTTTTCGCAGTGATCCCAGTTTTGGTTGAAGCAATATGATACTGTGATGAACAATGATCATTTACAGATAGAAACTTCTCAGTAACATCTGAGTGATAAAACGATGAACTCAACAATCTTTTCCCTGTGTTGAGTCCTATAACAGCTGCTGTAGCCATCATATAACAACACTCTTTCCACTCAATTCATCAACAAAGGAACAATCTTTGCTCTTCAAGATTATCTTCTGCTAATAAAAATCAACACTTTAGATATCATAGCAAAAAACAAACAATCTCATGAGATTTTCAGACACAACAATCAAGATCAACTTGTGGGTATTAAAAATAACAAAATTTAATAACGTTATCCAGCAAAAGAATTGTATTTTTATTCTAGCTATGAGCTCCAAAGCCAATCATCACTACCCCAATCATAGAAAAAACCCAATTAAGATGATGAAGAATCATTCAAAACAAAATTTGCATCGAACTGGTGGATTTGAGTTAGATCTTAAGAGCAAACCCAATTTGGCAAAGCCAATTACGCACCTGAAAATATGTCGAGACAGTAAATGGGAGAGAGAGAGACAGAGAGTGTGTGTGGCACAGACGAAGCTAGAATGTGTTTTGTGTTTTTTTCTTTTCTGTTTCTCAGTTTTATTTTTTATCCAAGAGTTTCTTGGTGGCCTAATTCAAACCACCATGCAGAAAATAGAAGAGATAATTATAAAATAGTTTCAACAATTGGAAAATTGTTTGATTATAGTGAAAAACAAATATGATAATTGGGAGAGGATATATAAAAAAAAGAGAGATATGGAAAGAAGAGATGGGATTGGTGGAAGCAGATACGGTCTCAATGTTTCTGTGGTACTTAGCTACTCCTCTTGTTTCGCTTTCGCGGCCTTCTCTCTCCCATTTACATTTTTTTCACTTCAATTTTTTTACAAAAAAACTTGTTAAAATATATTTTTTGTCATTTCATAATATATTTGATGAATATTTATGTCATTTATTCTTAAGAAAATTATCAAATGAAAATTTTGATAGATTTTTTATATTCTAAAATATTTAAAAGGATTTTTAGATTCGCGATATTTAGATTTATATTGATGACTAGTAAAATGAATATTAATTAGAATTAAAAAAAGGCGAAAAAGAACATAAATTTTTTGAAAATGAATTAATTTTTTTAAGGAAGGTAGATGAAAAATGTAAAAATAAATATAGTAAATTATTATATTCAACCAAGAGGTCATATTATAGATGTATAGTGATTTTTAAAAAAAAAAAAATTTGTCATGTAGGTCTGGATAAGTGATTAATTCCTCTTAATCGTAAAATTATTTAAATTATTCCAAGTTGGCAAGTCCAAATGAGAGTCATATTGTAGAATTCTTAGAAAAAATCTAGTCAATATACTATTCGACGGTTACACTCATCCTAAAGAAATTAGTCGGATGGTAGATAATGAAGATCAACCCTGCTTATCAGAAACAAATAAATAAACTATTATAGTAAATGATAACCATAGTATGATTGTATTTTATAAAATTATTTAGATATAAAATAAGTCAAATGTAAATAAGAAAAAAATATTAAAATGAGATAAAAATATTTCTCTCAAACATTTTTTCCGGCGCTGGGTGCAGTTGTTCCACTTAATTTTTTTTTTTTTTAAAAAGCTGGATAGCAAGTATCTGAAAACTAGCGGATATTTTTCAGGACTCGGCATTCCAATTTGGTTCGGATTTTTTTGGATTCAGATATTTCGGATAGGAGAATTCATTATCCGTGCGGGTTTTATGACTATGCGGTTCGGTCTCGGTTCAGATTGGTTTTGGTAAAAAAAAAAAAAAAAATCTGTTTAATTTTAATAAAATTTGGTAACATTTTGCAAAAACCAAAAGTTGTATAGTTTTAACAAATGTAACTAGTATTTTTGGATATAAAATTATAACTACATATAACTATAGTTTAGGCTATCTAATTTTATTTTG
>OVBW01001519.1:0-11745 GCA_900406355.1 Erysimum pusillum | reverse complement strand
CATAGCTCTACCTAACACATTCAACTCAAAAATAGTCTTTGGCATTTGGTTAACTGACTATACCATTTGGCAGTGAAGTAATTAGGAAAGACTTTAATAAATAGAAAGGACAAAAATTAGGATTGATAAAAAAAATTAGGAAAGACTTAAGGGTCTAAAACGTGTTGGAAGATTTGCTGAATTTAGTTGAAAAGAAGAGGAAAAATAACATAAGTGTTGACAAAAAAGAAATTTTAAAAAAATATAACACAAACAGACAAATGTTGCTGAATTGATTTTTTTTTTTTTTTCTAATTACATAATAGGTGATTTTGGTAGTTATTTTAAAAAACTTTGGTTATATTTTTGTTGAATAATAAAAGACTAAATTATTAATGGATAAGTTTAGGTTAGTGAGAATATTCTTTAGATTTTTTTTATTGGTTTTAATCGTTTTATAAATAATTTATCAAAGACACATGATTTCTCTATTATATCATTTAAACCTTAACTAATTTGCAATATACATCTTCATTAGATTCCAGTAACATCATTTTTTCGGGCATATGCAATCGTCACCGTTTAATCTATTATATTGCTTAGAAATATTCAGTTGAAATCTATTTGAATATATTTTAATTATGTATTTTTTTGGCTTTTTGCATAGCTCTACCTAACACATTCAACTCAAAATACTATGTGTTTTCATAGATCATACGAATTTGATTGAAATGCCTTAAATGACATTATTTGAGGGACTAACTCGGATGCTCTTCTAACACCCAAGACCCAAACAGAAAAAAAATACAAAGGACGAAGAGACACATCTTTTATCTGTCTCAAGTTCTAAATGACCAAGAAGCAAAGTCTCAAGACAGACAATATTTGGTCTTGGAATACAAATGATTCCTCAATATCAACACCATGTATTTAATGGGTTTAAAAAATCATTGATGTAGCTTTTCATCTCTACACACAAAGCTATGATGTCTCATTTGGAAGATAAGTATCTTATAAGAACTCAGTGTGAATTGTTCGAGATACGAGACAAAGTATGCAAACCAAAATGACGAAGAAATAAAAATTGTTAGCCTTGTGGTTAAGTTTTTGGTTCCATTTGGATATCTATTAGATATTGGATAATAATTGAACCGAACCGATATTTAATCCAAACAAAAAACTGAACTGAACCGATATTTAGTAGGTCATGTGACCAACATCAATTCGAATATTTAGTGGTATTTCAAACAAACCGAAACTCTTTTTTAGTTCGATTCTTCAAATCCAGTTTTTTCCCTGACGTATTAATTTTATCAATTGACTTTGCCCTTTTATTTTGTTTTGCATAATAAATAAGAGAACATTTATGAGAAAGATGAGTTAATTAAGCCATTGGATTGTCGGTGTTGGCTTAAACCGATGTTAGATTGAAGATTTTTTCGATTTGAAAGAATCAAATTGAGAAAAAATACATGTGCCAAACTCACACACGACAAACACATGTTTGACCCAGCGTTAATCAATAATTGTGTGTACGGAATGAGCCGGACACACGACTAACAAAACGTTTCCTTTTCCAAGTCTATGCCACTCTCACATAACCCATTTCTCCTCTCATTAATTACAAATTTACAATACTACCACGAGCAAAATCGCCTCTCTGACTAACTAAAGCAAGGGTATTATAGTTATTCTTCACGAAGAGAGATTTTGTCAAACATTTTCTGTTGCACATGCTCGTTCTACTATATAAATAGATTCTAAAACCTCACAAACTTTCCATTAAATCCAAAAGAAAGAAAATGGCTTCCTCTCTTAAACTTTACAAGCTAATCACCATTGCAATTCTCTTTCTCTCCTTCACATTAACCTCTCTCGCTGAAAATGCCGAGCTTGCAAGTGTTAGTAGTACTCAATGCAAATCTGGACCACGAGCATCGGTTTGCCACAACAACAAAGAATCAAAGAAACTCAAAGTCATAGCTATTGCTTCGATCTTAGTGGCGAGTGTAATTGGTGTTTCTTTACCACTGTTAACCCGTAAGGTTTCGGTGTTAGGACCAGACCGAGATCTTTTCGTGGTCGTCAAGGCATTGGCCTCAGGAGTTATCTTAGCGACGGGGTACATGCATGTGTTACCTGACTCTTTTAATGATCTCAATTCCCCTTGCCTGCCAACAATTCCTTGGAGGAAGTTTCCGTTCACGACGTTTATTGCTATGATCTCGGCTTTGATCACGTTGATGGTGGAGTCTTATGCAATGAGTTGGCATAAGAAGAGAATGTCGAAACCGCAAGAAGATGTCGTTGAAACCTTAGAGAATGGATCAAATGAATTGGAGAAAGAAGATGGAATTAGAGTCGACGACGCAAAATCTCAGCTTATTAGGCATCAAGTTATTGCTCAAGTAAGCAAATCATTTACAAATTTCTTTTAGCCTTCATTAGAAAATTTTTACATTCAATATTTTGTGAGATAATAATCAAATGGTGCTAGGTATTGGAGCTAGGGATTGTAGTGCACTCGGTTGTAATCGGCCTTGCAATGGGGGCTTCGGATAACAAATGTACCATACGTTCTCTCATCGCCGGGCTTTGTTTTCATCAGCTATTCGAAGGCATGGGACTTGGTGGTTGCATTCTTCAGTTAGCTAAATTAGACCAACATTCACTTAGCCAATTAATATATCACAGTTTTCAGAAACTATTAGTCAATAATCAAGTGGTTGTATTCTGCTTCCCATTGTACAAAGTCTTTATGATATATTGGTGTCTTTTTTTTTTTTTTTTGTTCAAGGCGCAATATGGACCGAAAATGAGTGGGACAATGGTGTTTTTTTTCTCGGTCACGACACCATCAGGGATCGCTCTAGGAATGTTGTTACAAACGGTATACAGCCCAACGAGTCCAACGTCACTGATCGTGGTCGGGGTCTTAAACGCGTGTTCGGCCGGTTTGTTGAACTACATGGCACTTGTTGATCTATTGGGTGCAGATTTTTTGGGACCAAAGTTGCAAGGGAACATGAATCTTCAGACATTGGCTTATGTTGCTGTTTAATTTTTCTAGGTGCTGGAGGAATGTCTTTAATGGCCAAATGGGCTTAGAAAATTATTCAAAGTTTAGTACTTGTAAGCCGAATTCTATGTCAATTTCTTAGATTTTCTTGGGTTCATATTTAATATAGTTAGTCTGCCCTATGATAGATCATAATAAGCACAACGGCCATAGACTGGTCATTCTTTGTTTATGTTATCGAATAAAATTATATCTTATTCTTTTTTATATATATCGAATTAAGAAAATCTTTTAAAAACTTTATTATAGAATCACTTCATTTTTTCTCTGTCAAGTTTTTTAACCTAACCTTTAATTTGAAAGTGAAATATTAATTACTTTTTCAAGCTTTTTGTTTTTAACTCTTCTTAAATCAAGAAAAACTTTCTTACTCAGACACAGGAAAGAGCCTAAAGAAAGTAAAAGGAGTTTATTATTAAGCCGGTAAAGTTTGATACGCAGCCCGATCTCATAGTACACCGAATCGTTTGAAACTACTAGTAAAAAGGAAAAAGAAAACATGTACAATAATCAAACACGATTATATTATCTTTTGGAATCAGTAGTAATTAAACGTTGTATTGAGTGTTGATTTTGTCCATTTGACAGTGTCTTTTAGTCGTGAGTCTCTTAGAATTTCTTAAGATTTATTTTATTTTCGAGAATAGTGTTGAATTAGATCTTGGTTTGTATGATATATATATATAATGGGCTCTAATCAGTTGAATAAGATATCAAGATTTTCCACCATACAGTCCATATTTCATTCATCTGATTACATTATTATCGAGTTTGCAAAAGAAAAATTGCGTTAGTCAAAGTAAATACAATTCGCGATGATCTACAAGGATGGCCAAAGATACATCCATGATTATGCGAATGTTGATTATTTTTTCTTAAAATCGATTTTGTGTGAAAATTCGATCCGAACGATTTGAGTGGTTTGCATTTGATTTGCAACGGACGGATTAATTGAAGAAAAAGAGTGTCAACAATAGAATCGTGATCTTGAGCATAAATTTTAGTTTGTTTCTTTCCTTTCTTTCTTTGGCTGAATTGGTTACTAGATCGATATTTATTCAAATATCCAGCCAAACTTGATCATCAGAACCCACAGAATTACAATACTCCTACATCCAAGAAAATTTTCATCGCATACCAAATGTATATGCTTTAACAAAAAAAAAAAATGTATATGTCGCAAAACTTGAATTATATATTTTTATAAAATTAGAAAAGATGACCATTAAACCAAATTGTCAAAACTCTAAATATTTATAATTTGGTCTTCCTGGAACACTTTGTTTTATTTCTCTAGGTTATATGACTTAATATAATATTTTCAGTTTTATATTGGAAATATTTCTTATTTTTTCATAATTTTAATGAATACAATTTAGTTATTTGATATGTTTTAAAGTTTAAGTCACCAACTTGCATCCAGAAGAGAATAAAAAAAACAAGAATAAAGACAAAAATATATATCTACTTTTATTGATAAAAATAGTAACGATAAGTAGTAGCTAGAGAGAGGGAAAAAAATAGAGGTTCGAACTCATATTATTCAGGTACATATGCAGACGCATGTCATAGCTTTGATGTTGGATCCGCCAATGCTTGCATATGAGTGGAAGTCTTTAAGAGACAAGCATAGAATCTTACTTTAAATTGATGGATGATTGATTGGAGAGATGCTCATGAGCATAACAAATCTGAATTACTGAGAGGATGATGAAGAAACAAAGCAAGGAAGGAGATGAAACATGAATCCTGATGACAACCAAAAAAACGGCTTGCCTAGAGGAGCGAATTAAATGGCATTAAAAACAAATCTCAAAGTAGGACAATAGAGGGCATGTATGCTTAAGGGGCCTACTTTGGACAAAGAGTTCATAACTATAATTAGTGTTTTATTTTTATTTTACTAAAGGCACAAATATATTAATTAAGGCGGAATAGAGAAATTTAACATGTGCATTTACATATTTCCATAATTAAAAGATAGGTTTTGCAAGTAAAAGGGCAATCCATTGGGCATGGCGGATCTTGTGGAGGCTCGACATAGAGAGAGGCTTCTTCGTGGATCACATGTGAGATGAATTCTTTCTGCATCAAACTTCGACTTTCTACCTTTCCAATACTTGAAAATGTCATTTCTACAACGTTTAAGTTAGGCTAAGTTAATTATTATATAGTATAAATAATTTATAGAATTGCAAATATCGTTATGCTGATCAATAAAATCGGGAAAATCTCATATTATATGGAAAATATATATATAAAAAAAAAATTACCAGAAATGAGAGCCAAGAAGAAAAACAAAGTGAAGACTTTTAAAGTATCTTTCATTATTATGGGCAGGTTTGTTACAAAGAGAGCTCCAAAAGGAAACAAAATGTTGAGTTTGATTATCATATTATGTTTCAATCTTATATACATGTTGGAGAAGTGGCACATTAGGGTAACTTAGTCATTTTCATGGGAAACTTTTTGTTAAAAGAAGATCTAGAGTCATGAAGCATAGATTTTCTATCATATGTTATTATGTTATATATGAAAGGTTATATTGCTAAATTGGAAATAAAAGATGTTTAAAATTGTTTTTGTCTATTAATAATAAAAATTCTATTTTTGCCTCCAATTTAAAAATTATTATTATGTGGAAAATAGGGTTTTCAAAATTTAATATAAATACTTTCCTTTTATTAATTCATAATAACATATATCGGTTTAAATATATTTTAAAAGAGAAAAGCATTTTTATTTTATTTTTAATACCAAGAGTTTCTCGGCCAGAACCCATAATCCCCCCAGGCTCGAAACCACAACATGTAATATTAGTTTCGTCCCAAGCATCACTCGAACCGGCGACTTCTAAAGTTCGCCTAGGATCTTTACCAGTTAACCTAACGACACTTCGCCTAGGATCCTAACCATTTTTTTCTTTCTTATTCTTCTTTTCTCACCGATCAGTACCCTTTTTCTATTTTTTGAAGAAAACGCTTCTTCATCTCATGTTCTTATAACTTTTATCGTTCATGTAAATCCTATATCCTTTTGTCTCTCCTATTAATGTTCATCTTCTTCATTGGAAATTTTGAAATTTTCGTGACTAAGAAGAAAGAAGAAGAAAATATGTAGCTTTTCAGAGAAGAGAAAAAAAATATGAAACGATTTTGACTACAAATCGATCAAAACATATATTATTTTAGGGCAAAATCGATCTTTTAGTAGTAAAATTACTTCTAAATTGAGTAGAATATGTATTCTAAAACTTTGTAGAACGTAATCAAAATAATAAATACGAAAGTTTAACCATATATTTGATTTTATAGTTTTATGGAATTATAGATTTTACATAATATATGTTCTAAATTTGGTAGAATATATAGAAAAATATAGAATACATATTCTGAATCACGTAGAACATAAAGTAGAGCGTAAAATACATATTATAAATTTCATAAAATATAGACTAAATCATAGAATACATATTCCATATTTCGTAAAACAAAAGTAATGTGTAGAAATACATATACTAAATTTCATAGAAATATTGAAATACCAAATTCTAAAATTTTTAAAACATACATCAATTCTAAAATCCGTAGAACATGTACAGTGCGTAGAATATATAATGTAAAATATTTAAAACATAAGAAAATGTATCATATTGTAAAATATAATTAAAAAAAAAAATTCTTTATTTGTTGTTTATGAGTTTTTCATATAAAATGTGATTTATTTATTGATAAGGGTATATAAGTCATAAGTTACAATTTACAAATTAAGGTATAAATAGACTAATAATTTTTTAGACATCCTTTATTTATAATTTCCCCAACAAAAATTAAAAAGACATTTTAATGCTAAAGAGTGATCCAGAAGTTGGAGATCTAAATTTATTGAAAATATTTACACATCATATATATAGCATTAATTTGTGAAAAAGAAAAGATGAGCGTTATAAACTAGCAACCAACAAAAAATTACATTTGTCAAAGTAGAGATTAATTAATTAAATATAAATTAACTAGACGTTTGATATGTATACAATATTGAAATTACTCTCGTTTGGTATCTATACAATATTGGAATTACTCTCGTTTGGTATCTATACAATATTGAAATTACTTTCCACTGTGTCACTAACCATAAAATCAATTCAGTTCAAACATGTTTAAAAAATTTCGATAAATTGCCTAAAACAGAACTTTAGTGAAAACTGAAAAGGATAGTTCAAATAATTTATCAAATTGATGAAAACGGCAGTTACTTTTTTTTACATTTTTAGTATTTAAATCAATTTTTTTTTTGACAAAACTTGTGTTCGTTTATTTAAAAAAGTTACAGTCTGTATAGAAGGAAAATTTTAAATAAAGTGAATACAAATAAAACAATTAAATCCTATTTCTTTCATATAAAATAAAAATCGCTAGTACACAATGTTATCGAGTCGAGAAATTTATTGATCATATTTTCTTATCGCATTTTTGTATATGTAATATGTGGAATAGTAATAAATTGGCATTGAAAAATGTCTTATAATAAATGTTTTTCTCTACTTCTCCATGTCATAATTTCTCATATTCATTAACTTTTGTTCAGGAACCAATTAAGTACCTTCATAAGTTATTTCTACACACTAAGAAATAGCTACATAAGTATATATTATAAGAATCAAATTTCCATCTATAGGTAGAATAATAATTTGTGGATGATTACTTCAGGAAATGGAGCTGAATTTCTAAATTATTATATGCACTATTTCATAGTCTTTTTAGTTAAGTAATATGTCCACAATGATCTCAGATTTTTGCAATATATGGTTCCTATAGAGAGAATTGTGGAGATATTCATTATTGATACAAGTTATTGGACAAATATTGCACTTAAGGTTTGTAAAGGATCTAGCTTATCAACATCTATATTGTAGTTCTTTGTAATATTTTGGTCAACGATTGTATATCTCTACAAATCCTTGATACTCAACCAAACAAATNTTTTTTTTTTTTTTTTTTTTTTTTTTTTTTTTTTTTTTTTTTTTGGTTGTCAAAATGTTGTTTTTATGCTTCATTAGAGGCAAAAAGAATAAGTATAAAAGTTTGAAAGAACTAATATTGCGAACGAGATGATGTGATTGTTGTGATGGTCAAAGGGACCTAGCGGCCACTTTTTCGCAGCAAAACATAGATTTCCATCTGTTGGATGGCTTTGAGAATCCGAATACTCAACGCACATCCACATGTGTTATTGTGTTGATTTGTAGGGTTCGAAACATGGACGTTGGTATTCCTCTCTTGGATGAGGTCGATGTTTTCGGGACAGTTCCTTGGGAGCTTCAGGACATATTCCGAGACAATGCATGCAACTGGCTCTTCTTCATGACACCGCCAAACACTTACCGATCCATGAACAACACCGACAACAGATGGAAGAGAGACCGTCTTTTTCAGTTGGATATCCAAGACATTCATCACCAACCCGTGTTCAAAACAACGCTGAGACTCATCAACGGTGACAAAGCCTTGACGGCTGACTGGAAACCACTTCATTTTGAGAGCGGGCCGCATTCATTATATTGTCTTTCACACCGCGGCAACGAGAGAGCTCCTCCGGAGTCAAATGTTGTTAGTATTGCCAGCAACAAAAAACATGATCATGATAATGAAGCTGATGATGAAGATGATCATGATTATGAAGCTGATCATGATAACAAAGACTCATGTAAATCAAACTAGAGTGATACTGAAGCTGTTTAGTCAAAAACAGAGTAAATTCTTTAATCGCAAACATAAATATGCTTAATTGTAAACAATGTTTCAGCTCATGATACCAAACAACACCATGAGTAAATACGCTTTGGTCCTTGACGGTTTTGGCCTGGATGGTATGCTTGTCAAATTCATGGAGGGTTTTATCCATCCTGTGTCCAGAGGCAAGTCAACATATGACCTTAATTTCATTTATAAAGACTTTTATCGGTTAAGCACGTTTAACACTTCACTACTTGAACTTTGTTGTTTTGCAAAATTCCTCCCTGAAGTGTGTGGATCAACGTTTGGCTCTCACCATGGATTTGTTGTTGAAAATGGCACATATAACGATTTTGACTTAGGTGAATCCCCCTTGATTCACTACTGTTACTTTGGTACTTAAGTTAAGCTGCTTAAAGAAAACCAGAGTGATACTGAAGCTGTTTAGTCAGATTCTTTAATCGCAAACATAAATATGCTTAACTGTAAGCAATGATTCCTCAAATCTGCAGGGTCTCATGTGGATAATTCAGAAATAACATTGAAAGTTGGTTTGAGTAAACAACCTGAGGGAGTGAGTTCTGAGGCAAACATGCCAATACATATGCAAAGCCAGAGATATGTGAGTTCTTTTGAGGAGCTTTTCTCTTTGTTAAGTAAATGGTTAAGTAATGAAGTAAACGACCATTTCTCACAGTTTTCTCTCATATACCTGGCCAGGTTTTACAACACCGTGTTTTCAGGAGCAACAACATCTGGTCATGGGGTCAAAATGATTCTTTGGTGCATTAAGGTAAACAACCTCTCAGAGTTTCATAACATCCATTTTCCACAAGTTTATATGATGTTGAGTTGAGCATGGTTAGGATCCATTGTGGTCGTTAATTGCAGGAATCTTTGAAAAATTCTTCTTTGAAAAAATTGAGAGTGAAGCCAAAGCTTCAAATATTGGTAATCAGCCGGTCTAATTCACTTATAACATTAATATGAAAAGATTTCAAAAGGCGATAATATGAAGCGGAAAAAGAAAAAGGCGATAATATGAAAAGCCAACAAATAGTAAAATTGGCTTCTCCAGACTTTTTACCTATGTACAGTAGTAAAATTGTTTTTCTTCCCCCTCAACCAACAAATAATTGAATTTATATATATTTTTTAAAAAAATTTACTTATGTTTTGTTCACTTTTTGCTTATATTTTGTTTAATTTTTGTGTTTTTTTATTTTTTTCAAAATTTTTAACAATTTAAATGTATTGCATAATAAAAAATTATAATATATAAATATTTTTCAGATCGACGGATACAATACAACCAGATGTTACAACCTTCAATGTTCTGGTTTTATACAAACCAATAACCAAATTGTTCTCGGAGGTGCCATTACTCCGGTTTCTACCTTTGGAGGCAAGCAATTCGAAATCACCATTTCCGTATGGAAGGTTAGGTTTGTTAATATTTAAATTTTATTCTATTTTATCTAAACAGTTACATATTATATTCAATAAATAAATAAATGAATTAGTCTAGTTGTTAAAAAAAAAATAATAATAATAAATGAATTAGGAACAAAAATATGGAAATTGGTGGTTGAGCTTGGGAGAAAACAATACATTGGTTGGATATTGGCCGGGTGAGATCTTTACGAGTTTAGCTAGTCATGCACGTGAGGTGCAATGGGGCGGAGAGATCATAAACTTGCGTAGTTCCAATCGACATACGACGACACAGATGGGCTTGGGGCGCTTCCCTGACGAAGGCTTTGGCAACGCCAGTTACTTCCGCAACCTAGAGATCGTCGACAACAATCTCCAGCCGGGTCAGGATTTTAAAGCAATAGCAGATCACCCTAGATCCTACAAAATCAAGAAGATGACTAGAGAAGATTGGGGATTTCACTTCTTTTATGGAGGACCAGGTTCGGGAGTTGCTTCTCAGGCACTGAGTTTGTTTTTATTTTATTTCAGTTTGAGCCTTCATTTTATCATTTAGTTTTGTTCCATATTTTTATTTTTCAATAAACTCTTAGTTGTAAAGGATCTCTGTTTATGATGAGTATTTTAGACAAAATTAAGTTCTTGCATAGATTTTCGTTTCAATCATGAAATTCAGTCTCATTGAGTAAACTTTGTTTACCGTGTTGACCTACAAAACACTCAATCTTTTATCTCATTTTCTTATACAACATCTTGTTAATCTTTTCAACTACTAACTGTTTGATTCAATTGGCAATATGATGTACACAGGTACATCCGTCTAAGACTTGAAAGTATTACTTTACCGTTTTGACTCTTTACTTGAAAAACTGAGTATATGTAAAAAATTGATGAATCTATAGATGTGTGAGACAGAGTGTTTCAGACCCGAGTTTTTTACGCATCAATCTCATTTTGACTTCTGAGATATGAGAAAAAAAATGTTACCATATTAATAATTACAAGATAATATCAGCATACCTAAACTTGGACTTCTTGTAGTGTCCATTAACAATTTCATTCTACAAGGACAACACCACCATAGAAACGAAAAGACAATATGAGAAACCATAGAAAAATAGAAAGTTTCTTTTAACAATAACAACAGCTACTAAAGTAGTAAAACCTTCTGAATCACGCTTTCGATGAAGTCAAGAGCGACAACTTGACCGACTTTTTGAGCCGATTCACCAGTGAAACGACCAATGCCAGCACCGATTTGCCTTCATATGGTGGGATTTAAGAGAGTACCTATAGCAAAGAAACACATCAAAAAAACAAAAAAAAAAATTCCTCGAATAAAATACTGCAAGTATATTTTGGAAAGGTGATCAAGAACAGTGTGTCACATGTTCTTAAGCTCAATTCATTACAATCCTCTTTATATATCAAAGAAAAAAAAAATCATTACAATCCTCTTAACATGAATGTTAAACCGCAATCACGAAATCGAAACCTCACAAGAACTCAGATCAGCTC
>OVBW01001518.1:0-14710 GCA_900406355.1 Erysimum pusillum | reverse complement strand
TCACACCATGGATTGATGCTGCAGTTAAGCGTAAGATCCAACATCTACATGCAGATGTTTGTTATTCCGATACTTTGTATACTATCCCCCTTAGGCTTTACACCTGTGAGACACTAGTATCCTTAAAACTCGTTGACCTGTACTTGGATGATGTCAAGTTTGTTTCCTTACCTTGCCTGAAGACTATGAGTTTAGAACATATCTATTATGATAAAAAGGCCATTTTTGAGAGAATTATTGGTTGCTGTCCTGTCTTGGAAAACTTAAAGATTGCTGTTGGATCCAGCCTTGGGGAAGTAAAGGTCTTTCGGGTGCTCTCTAGCTCATTGAAGAAGCTCATTATAAAAATATATGATTATGGTGAGGATATTGGTTTCGGATTTGTGATTGATGCTCCTCGACTAGGCTTTTTGAGCATCCATGATAAATTATCGCATGGTTTTGTAATAGACGACATGGAAACCACTGTCAAGGTAGATATCTCTCTCCCCCATGGTTTGGACGATATTAATGAAGCAAGATTTTCACTGAGGAGAAGTAATATCCGAAGTTTTCTCCCTGGTATTTCTAAGGTCAGAGATTTGACAATATGTAGAGACATTTTCAAGGTATATATATGACAATTCTGGTCTAGGACATATACATTTTCTATCATGAAAGTTTCTGACTTGCATTATTTTTTTATTGTTGGTTCCAGCTCATCTGTAAATACTCGAAAAAGGAACCGCTGCCTCAGTTTGGTTACATGTCCCGCCTGCGTGTTACTCTTTTTGTATCCGATTTGGATTGGTTACCAACCTTTCTTGAGAGCTGCCCAAACTTGAAATCCCTCATCTTGGTGATGATTTGCTTAACCCTATTTACCATCTCTGTGAAAGGTTTTACCTATCTTTTCATAACCTTTTCTCCTCTTTTTTTTTTTTTCCTCAGGTATGGAATACGACTAACTCTATGAAGATGTATTCCAAAGAGCTAAGACGTTTCAACTTTTCCTCTGTGCCAGATTACTTGTTATCCTCTGTGCCAGAGTGTTTGTTATCCTCGCTTGAATTTGTTGATATCAAAACTGGCATCTCGGGACATTGTGAAGAACGAAAGCTAGTAAGGTACTTCCTAGAGAGTTCGGCAATCCTCAAGAAACTGACTCTACGTCTGAATCATTATTGTGCAAATGAAAAGTACGTCGTCAGGGAGATCCTGAACATCACAAGACGCTCTGTTACATGTCAAGTCGTCATACATTGATATGTAAAGACTTGAGAGAACATGTGAAGCTTAAGCTCTTGCGTTATCACACATGAAAAGGCAGTTGCAGTCGTTTCTTTATGTTTCTTTTGGAGTAGGCATAAAAACTGTTAAGCAAAGTTTGCAAGAAATCCTCTTGTTTTTTTAGAATCAGTCTTTGTTGTTTTGTCTAAAGACTATTAAGGTTGCTAAGTTGACCTTCGTCGGGGACAAGAAGCAGGACTGTTACTTTTACTTCAGTATTTCTTGCCATGCCAACTTCGCAAAAGCCATAACGAGATAAATTCACTATTTACTTTTACTTTTGGATTTCGAATCAGTTTCATAAACGATTTGTTTTTGGTTTTTTAACTGCTTGTTATAATATTTTTCTATGCATAGTTTCATGAACTAATGATAATGGGGAAAATAACAAAATGAAACTTCAAATTTGCCTAATTCGTGAAATAAAACCCAAAGTTATTCATGTTTCGAAGAAACCTCCAAGTTTACGTCGCTTGAGTTGTTTTAAACTCAAAAAGTAATAATAGTTGTTAGCTATTTGTAAAATAATTAATAGACGTTACTCTGTTTTTCCTTCCCAATTTTAAACCTAAAAATCCCAAAAGTCATTTTAAATTAAATTAGACTAAGGAATATTCGAGGTGTCATTTGACTTCCATTAATTGAAAAAATTCAACTTGACCAAATAAAACTTAAACCTCTCACCTAGTCACCTTCCACTATAAGTATCATCATTTAGTGAAAACTAGCTAGTTCCAACAAAACGACACATGCTTCAAAAAAACATTATATTCAATGGTTTAAACCTCTGGCATAAATTATCTAAAGATTTAAACCTCTCACCTTTTCTATAAATTAACTGAACTATATCACACCCTCACTCACAAATCGTGATGTTCTTTGCTTAGAAACTCTATAACTTGTCTTTCATCTCTCTTTCAAAAATGTCGGCCACAAAGGTTAAATTCACGTGTTAATAATTGGGCTTTCGTCAGTTTGTGTATCAGACCCTTATTACTACGTACGTTACACACACGTTATAATTTCTACAGTCGAAGAGTCGCAACAGTTGAGCAGAGTCTTCCAGACAAGTGATTCCCAAGTTATTGCATGTTTGCTCGGCCAAAACACTGTAGGTTCCTCTTTCTTTTCTTTTTACTTGACCCTTTTTTATTCTTTATTTTACTTTCTAGAGTCATTTTCGTAAGACCTTGGAAATCCTTTGCACGACTAGTTTCAATGTGGTTTAGTTTCAATTATTTTTTTACTAAATCTCTTTTTCATTGTTTATCTGAAACTTGCATTTTTCATTTTCTTTTTTCTTACAGATTTTGTTTTCTAAAAAAGAAAAATAATGGCTCGTAGAGAGAAATCGAAACAAGCTTGTTCCATAGAGTCAAACCACAGATTGAAGGAAGATAGGATCAGCCAATTGCCTGATCCTTTGATTTGTCAGATACTTTCTCATCTTTCCCTTAAGGACATTGTTACGACAAGCGTTTTATCTACCAGATGGACAAGTCTCTGGCTTTGGGTTCCTCGTTTGAAGTTAGAATGTGGAGACTTCCAAAATTTCGATGACTTTTTTAGATTTGGTGACAGGTTTTTTGATTCTAGTAGGGTTTCATGCATAGAGAAAGTCAAGTTCACTAGTATTGTGGATACTAGATTTGTAGACGATATAGATGAAGATGATTTCTCTTATCTCACATCATGGATTGATGCTGCAGTTAAGCGTAAGATTCAACATCTTCATGTTTGTTGTCCTCTCGGTTTTTGGTATGATATTCCCCGAAGGCTTTATACCTGTCAGACACTAGTATCTTTAAAACTCTATCATGTGATCTTGTATGATGTGGAGTTTGTTAACTTACCTTGTCTGAAGACTATGCATTTAAAATATATCCGGTATTGCGAAAAGGCCATTTTTGAGAGTCTTATTGGTTGCTGTCCTGTCTTGGAAAAGTTAAAGATTTTTGTTGGATGCGACGATGGGGAAGTGAACGTCTTTCGTGTGCTCTCTAGGTCATTGAAGAAGCTCATTATACAAATACAAGCTTATGAGGATTTTGGTTTCAGAGTTGTGATTGATGCTCCTCGACTACGCTTTTTGAGCATCGATGATAAATCATCGCTTAGTTTTGTAATAGACGACATGGGAACCAATATCAAGGTAGATATCTCTCTCACCCATGGTTTGGACGATATTAATGAAGCAAGCTTTTCATTGAGGCGAAGTAATATCCACAGTTTTCTCCCTGGGATTTCTAAGGTCAGAGATTTGACAATATGTAGAGACATTTTCAAGGTATACTATATATGACAATTCTGGTCTAGGAATAGGATATAGATTTTCTATCATGAAAGTTTCTGACTTGCATTAATATTTTTATTGTTGGTTCCAGCTCATTTGTCGATACTTGAAAAAGGAACCGCTGCCTCAGTTTGTTTACATGTCGCGCCTGCGTGTTACTCTTCTAGTATCATATATGAATTGGTTACCAACCTTTCTTGAGAGCTGCCCAAACTTGAAATCCCTCATCTTGGTGATGATCTGCTTAACCCTATTTACCATCTCTTTGAAAGGTTTTGCCTCTCTTTTCATAACATTTTCTCCTTTTTTTTCCCCTCAGGTATGGAGTGCTAACAATACGAAGAAATATTCCGAACAGCTTAGTCGTTTCAATTTTTCCTCAGTGCCAGAGTGTTTGTTATCCTCGCTTGAGTTTGTTGATATCAAAACCAGCATCTCGGGACATTTTGGAGAACTAAAGCTAGTAAGGTACTTCCTAGAGAGTTCGGCAATCCTCAAGAAATTGACTCTACGTCTGAATCATTATCGTGCAAAAGAAAAGTACATAGTCAGAGAGATCCTGAGCATCCCAAGACGCTCTACCACATGTCAAGTGGTCATACATTGATATGTAAAGACTGAGAGAACATGTGAAGCTTAAGCTCTTGCTTTGACGCACAAGAAAAGGCAGGTGTAGTCGTTTCTTTATGTTCTTTTGGAGTAGACATAACAACTTTTAAGCAACGTTTGCAAGAAATCTTCTTGTTTGTTTAGAATCAGTCTTTGTTGTTTTGTGTAGCCAAACTATTAAAACTTTTTTTGGCTTGTCAAAATATCAAAGGATCTTGTTTATTAAGTAGAAAATGAATGCAACTACATTGTGTTAGTAAAAAAAACCCCTACAAATATAAAATTACCCACTTTTTTGAAAAAAAAAAAAAAAAAAACTCCGAGAATTACACATATTTAGGAAATTTATTAGACAATCTAATAACCTAAACAGATTGGACCCAATCCAAATTATTAATTTTAATTCTGATTTAGAAGATAAAACATGGTTACATAAGAAATAATGTTCAAGTCTTTGTAACCAGTATCTTTAGTATTGATCAATTTTTATAAAAGGTGGTGCTTTGAATAATAAACTAGTAATAATCTTAGAAGTTATTCATAATTTGTTTTTTTAATAACATGAAAGAATACTGACATGTTCACAATATACATATTAAATCTTGCAATAGTAAACTGTATAACCACTATAATCATTACTTTTTACATTTGGATTTCGAATCAGCTTTCAAGAAGAACCCTTTGTATATAATTTATTTTTATTCCTAGTTCCTTTCTTCTTGTAATCGCTATGGTTGACTAGAAGTAACCATGTGAATAAGAACGAATAAAATCTGAAATTTGCCTAATTTGTCAAATAAACCCAATATAACACTTGGCATAGAACCGAATTAATATAATCATTATGGTTGACTACAAGTAACCATGGGAATAAGAATGAGTAAAATCTGAAATTTGCCTAATTTGTCAAATAAACCCATTAACACTTGGCATAGAACCGAATTAATAATCCATGGAAATGTTGTGGACATGTCAATTTTAACTCAGATTAATTGGGCCTTGTTTGATTGTTGGGCTTTTGTGTATAAAACACTCATTATTATCGTTACACATACGACATAAATCTCTACAGTCGAAGAGAGTCGCAACAGTTGTGCAGAGTGTTTCAGACAGAGCGATTCCCAATTTGGCAATTTCTATTCCCGGCGAGACTACGATCTACAGTTCCGACAAGTTATTGTCTTTTTTGTTCGGCCAAACCACTGTAGGTTCCTCTTTTTCTTCTTACTTTGACCCATTTTTTAATATTTATTTTTTACTTTCTATAATCATTTTCACAAGACCTTGAAAATCCCTAGCAATGTGGTTTAGTTTCAATCATTTTCAACTAAATCTTGCATTTTTAATGTTTATTTCTTACAGATTTTGTTGTCTAAGAAAGAAAAACAATGGCTGGTACAGAGAAATCGAAACAAGCTTGTTCAAAAGAGTCGAACCACACCACACTGAAGGAAGATAGGATAAGCCTATTACCGGATCCATTGATTTGTCAGATACTCTCTCATCTTCCCGTTAAGGACATTGTTACGACAAGCTTTTTATCTACTAGATGGACAAGTCTCTGGCTTTGGGTTCCTCGTTTGAAGTTAGATGATGGGGACTTCCAAAATTTCGATGACTTTATTAGTTTTGGTGACATGTTTTTCGATTCCAATAGGACTTCATGCATAGAGAAAGTCGAGTTCAGTGTTGATGATACTAGATTCGGAGACGGTGTAGATGATGCTTTCCCTTATCTCACATCATGGATTGATGCTGCAGTTAAGCGTAAGATCCAACATCTACATGTTTGTTGTGATTCGTATGATATCCCCCTAAGGCTTTATACCTGTAAGACACTAGTATCCCTAAAACTCTTTGAGGTGAACTTGGATGATGTCGAGTTTGTTTCCTTACCTTGTCTGAAGACTATGCATTTAAAATCTATCTGGTATCGCAAAAAGTCCATTTTTGAGAGACTTATTGGCTGCTGTCCTGTCTTGGAAAAGTTACAGATTGTTGTTGGATGCACGTCTATGGATCTAAAAGTCTTGCGGGTGTCCTCTAGGTCATTGAAGAAGCTCGTTATAAAAATAGCAAATGTTATGGAGAATGTTGGTTTCGGATTTGTGATTGATGCTCCTGGACTACGCTGTTTGAGCATCAATGATAAAATTTTGCAGAGGTTCGATATGGAATCCAATGTCAAGGTAGATATCTCTCTCCCCCATGGTTTGGACGATATTAATGAAGCAAACATTTCATTGAGGAGAAGTAATATCCACACTTTTCTCCCTGGGATTTCTAAGGTCAGAGACTTGACAATATGTAGAGACATTTTCAAGGTATATATATGACAATTCTGGTATATAGGACATACATTTTTCTATCATGAAAGTTTCTGACTTGCATTATTTTTTCATTGTTGTTGGTTCCAGCTCATCTGTCAATACTCGAAAGAGGAACTTCTGCCTCAGTTTGGTTACATGTCCCGCCTGCGTGTTACTCTTTTAGTAACTGATTTGAATTGGTTACCAACCTTTCTTGAGATCTGCCCAAACTTGAAATCCCTCATCTTGGTGATGATCTGCTTAACCCTATTTACCATCTCTGTGAAAGGTTTTGCCTATCTTTTCATAACCTTTTCTCCTCTTTTTTTTCCTCAGGTATGGAATACTACTAACTCTACGAGGATGTATTCCAAAGAGCTAAGACGTTTCAACTTTTCCTCTGTGCCAGAGTGTTTGTTATCCTCGCTCGAGTTTGTTGATATCAAAACCGGCATCTTGGGTCACTTTGCAGAACTAAAGCTAGTAAGGTACTTCCTAGAGAGTTCGACAATCCTCAAGAAACTGACTCTACGTCTGAATTGTTATTGTACACATGAAAAGTACATCGTCAGGGAGATCCTGAGCATCCCAAGACGCTCTACCACATGTCAAGTCGTCATACATTGATATGTAAAGACTTGAGAGAACATGCGAAGCTTAAGCTCTTGCGTTATCGCACATGAAAAGGCAGGTGTAGTCGTTTCTTTATGTTTCTTTTGGAGTAGACATAAAAACTGTTAAGCAATGTTTGCAAGAAATCTTCTTATTTGTTTAGAATCAGTCTTTGTTGTTTTGTGTAGCCAAAACTATTAAGGTAGTAAACTGTTAAGCAATATTAAATCTTGAAGTAGTAAACTGTAACCACTATAATCATTACTTTTTACATTTTGATTTCGAAACAGCTTCAAGGAGAGCCCTCTGTATAATATTTTCTTATATTCCTAGTTGACTACTGTAGTTCATTTCTACTTGTAATCACTATGGTTGACTAAGAGTAACCATGGGAATAATAACAAATAAAATCTGAAATTTGCCTAATTTGTCAAATAAACAACACTTGGCATAGAAAGGAATTAATAATCGACGGACATGTCAATTTTTAATTTTAACTCAGATTAAGTGGGCCTTGTTTGATTGTTGGGCTTTTGTGTATAAAACACTCAATTACTACGTTACACATACGACATTAATCTCTACAGTCGAAGTGATTCCCAATTTCAGACAAGTGCTTCCCAATTTCCATTCCCGTCGGCGAAATTCCGATGTACAGTTCCGACGAGTTATTGCCTTCTTGTTCGGCCAAAACACTGTAGGTTCCTCTTTTTCTTCTTACTTAACCCTTTTTTTGTTTACTTTCTAGAATTATTTTCATAAGACCTTTGAAAATCCCTAGCATGACTAGTTTCAATGTGGTTTAGTTTCAATCATTTTCAACTAAATCTTGCATTTTTAATGTTTTTTTTCTTACAGATTTTGTTGTCTAAGAAAGAAAAAAATGGCTGGTAGAGAGAAATCGAAACAAGCTTGTTCCCAAGATAGATTGAAGGAAGATAGGATAAGCCATTTACCTGATCCATTGATTTGTCATATACTTTCTCATCTTCCCATTAAGGACATTGTTAGGACAAGCGTTTTATCTACCAGATGGACAAGTCTCTGGCTTTGGGTTCCTCGTTTGAAGTTTGGATATTGGGACTTCCAAAATTTCGATGACTTTATTAGTTTTGGTGAGAGGTTTTTCGATTCCAATAGGGTTTCATGCATAGAGAAAGTCGAGTTCACTGTTGAGAATCCTAGATTCTTAGACGGTCATTTCAAAAAAAGGTTCGGAGATTTTGTAGATAATGATTTCCCTTATCTCACATCATGGATTGATGCTGCAGTTAAGCGTAAGGTCCAACATCTACATGTTTTATGTCCTCCCGATTCTTTTTATGATTTTCCCCTAAGGCTTTATACCTGTGAGACACTAGTATCCTTAAAACTCTTTGAGGTGTACTTGGATGATGTCGAGTTTATTTCCTTACCTTGTCTGAAGACGATGCATCTATATTATACTACCTGGTGTGGCAAAAATGCCATTTTTGAGAGACTTATTGGTTGCTGTCCTGTTTTGGAAAAATTAAAGATTGTTGTTGGATGCTCTCTAGGTCATTGTGAAGTAAATGTCTTTCGGGTGCTCTCTAGGTCATTGAAGAAGCTCATTATAAAATTAGAAAATGAGGAGGATGTTGGTGTCGGATTTGTGATTGATGCTCCTCGACTACGCGTTTTGAGCATCGATGATAAAGTATCGCATATTTTTACAATAAACAATATGGAATCCGATGTCAATGTAGATGTCTCTCTCCCCTATGGTTTGGACGATATTAATGAAGCAAGCTTTTCATTGAGGAGAAGTAATATCCATACTTTTCTTCCTGGGATTTCTAAGGTCAGAGATTTGACAATATGTAAAGACATTTTCAAGGTATATAAGACAATTCTGGTTTAGGACATACACATTTTCTATCATGAAAGTTTCTGACTTGCATTATTTTTTACTTTTGGTTCCAGCTCATCTGTCATTACTCGAAAAACGCACCGCTGCCTCAGTTTGGTTACATGTCCCGCCTGCGTGTTACTCTTTTTGTATCTGATTTGAATTGGTTACCAACCTTTCTTGAGAGCTGCCCAAACTTGAAATCCCTCATCTTGGTGATGATCTGCTTGACCCAATTATTTACCATCTCTATGAAAGGTTTTGCCTGATTGCCTCTCTTTTCATAACCTTTTCTCTTTTTTCCCCTCAGGTATGGGAAAATAACTGTAAGAAGATGTATTTTGAAGAGCTGCATCGTTTCAATTTTTCCTGTGTGCCAGAGTGTTTGGTATCCTCCCTTGAGTTTGTTGATATCAAAACCACCATGTCGGGACATTCTTCAGAACTAAAGCTAGTAAGTTACTTCCTAGCGAATTCGACAATCCTCAAGAAACTGACTGTACGTGTGAATCTTTATAGTTCAAATGAAAAGTACATCGTTAGGTATTGTACAAATGAAAAGTACATCGTTAGGGAGATCCTGAGCATCCCAAGACGCTCTATCACATGTCAAATCGTCATACTTTGATAGTATGTAAGAACTTGAGAGAACTTGTGAAGCTTTAGCTCTTGCGTTGTTGCACGAAAATGGCTGGTGTAATCATTTCTTTATGTTTCTTTTGGAGTAGACATAAAAACTCTTAAGCAACGTTTGTAATAAATCTTTGTTTAGAATCCGTTATTGTTTTGGGTTGCGAAACTATTAAGGTTACTAATCTGCCTTCTTTTGGCTTGTCAAAATATCAAAGGCATGTTGCTTTAAAAAAGAAATGAATGCAAATACATTATGTGTTAATAGAAAAAAAAAACCTACAAATATGAAAATTACACAATTTTCCAAAAATAAAAATAAATTACACACATATTTAGGGAATTTATTAGAGTAATAACCTAAACAAATCTGACCCAATCCAAAATGTTAAATTTATTTCTGATTTAAGTTAATTAAGCCAGTGTCGTCGCGTGTGATAGAGAGAGATCATCTTTAACCTCTTGCAACTTGCAAGTTGCAACAAATCTTCTCAAAACCCTTAAGCCTTTTTTCAAATCGATCAAATCAATGTCCGTCGACGATCTTCCTCCGCCACCGGCCTCCATCCATCAAAAGGAGAATGACAACTATTAGATCAAGTGTCATGGCCTGCGATACTTCGTCGGATATGAGAACTTTGGACACTATAAAATACAACACTTTTTGTATGCAATTGATGACATAGTTGACCTCTTCATTTGTTCTTTTCCTTCACCGGGAATAAGGCCTCCTTTGCAAGAGATCTCATCTCAACTTCTATGGTAAAAAGTTTGTTTAAACTAAACAGAAAAATATTTATTCTCTTTCTCTTTGCTTATGGAGTATACCTAAGTGAAATTAATTGTTGCAGGCAAAACAGGAGAACTTCAGTATCTCTTGCCACGCCAACTTCGCAAAAGCCATAATGAGATAAATTCACTATTCACTTTTACTTTTGGATTTCGAATCAGTTTCATGAACGATTTGTTTCTGTTTTTAATTGCTTTTTATAATATTTTCCTGTGCCTAGTTTCATGAACTAATGATAATGGGAAAACTAACAAAATAAAACTTCAAATTTGCGTAATCTGTGAAATATTAAAACCCAAAGTTTTTCATGCTTCGAAAGAATCTCCAAGTTTACGTAGCTTGAGTTGGTCTAAACTCATAAAAGTCTACGTCAGCGATTAATTTGTAAAATAATTAATAGACGTTACTGTGTTTTTTCCTTCCCAATTTCAAATCCAAAAATCCCAAAAGTTGTTTTAAGTTAGAATTAGGAAAATTCGAGGTGTTATTTGACTTGCATTGGAAAAATTCAACTTGACCAGATAAAACTTAATTAGATCTCTCACCTTCCACTATAAGTAATTAAGTATCATCAGTTAGTGAAAACTAGTTCCAACAAAACGACACATGCTTCAAAAAAAATTATATTCAATGTCATTTACCACATGCATAAATATCTTAAGATTTAAACCTCTCACCTTTTTTCTATAATTAACTGAACTGTATCTCACGTTCACTCATAAATCATTATGTTCTTTGCTTAGATAATATAACTTGTCTTTCATCTCTCTTTCAAAAATGTCGTCCACATATGTTAAATTCACCTGTTATGTTGGCAATCTGGAGTCGGACACAGATGAAGAAGATCTTAAGAATGCATTTTCTCAGTTTGGCGACGTTATATATAGCTTCTAATGTTTTATTTTTTTTTTTTTTTTTTTTTTTTTTTTTTTTTTTTTTTTTTTTCCCGCATCTGTATTGAATTTTTGATTTATATAATTTGTTATTATCTTTGTCTCACAGGTCATTCGCGAAATAGATTATGATGATTGTGATAATTATTATGATTCTGATGATTATGATGATTATGGTTACGAATGTGAGCCTCGGGTAAGAAAGGTATATGGATTTGTTAGTTTCAAAGATGAGAAATCCATGAAGGATGCCATTAAGGGGATGAACCGTCAGAAGCTCGGGTCAAAGACTATTAATGTGCAAGAGTCTCACTTATCTCGCATTAGTCGTCGTTGTGAAGGTGGTGGACGTGTTGGTTCAAAAAGGATTTAGAAGTGAAAAATGGTTACATAAGAAATAAGGTTCAAGTCTTTGTAACCAGTATCTTTAGTATTGATCAATCTTTATGGAATGTGGTGCTTTGAATAAACTAGTAATAATTTGAGAAGTTATTCATAATTTGTTTTTTTTTTTTAATTTAAATTACATGAAAGAATATTGACATGTTCACAATGAATATTAAATCTTGAAATAGTAAACTGTAACCACTATCATCAATTTTTTTTACATTTTGATTTCGAATCAGCTTCAAGAAGAACCCTTTGTATAAATATTTTTTATTCCTAGTTTCTTTCTTCTTTTAAACACTATGGTTGACTAGAAGTAACCATGGGAATAAGAACAAATAAAATCCGAAATTTGCCTATTTGTTAAATAAACCCAATATAACACTTGGCATAGAACCGAACTAAAAATCCATGGACATGTCAAATTCAAGTATTTTAACACAGATAAAAAAGTGGGCCTTGTTTGATTGTTGGGCTTTTGTGTATAAAACACTCAATTACTACGTTAACACATACGACATTAATCTCTACAGTCGAAGAGTCGCAACAGTTGAGCAGAGTGTTCCAGACAAGTGATTCCCAATTTCCATTCCCGTCGGCGAGATTACGTTCTACAGTTCCGACAAGTTATTGCATGTTTGCTCGGCCAAAACACTGTATGTTCCTCTTTTTCTTCTTACTTGACCCTTTTTTATTCTTTATTTTACTTTCTAGAGTCATTTTCATAAGACCTTGAAAAACCCTAGCATGACTAGTTCCGATGTGGTTTAGTTTCAATCAATTTCAACTAAATCTCTTTTTCATTGTTTCTCTAAAACTTGCATTGTTAATTTATTTTTTCTTAACAGAATTTGTTGTCTAAAAAAGCAAAAAAATGGCTGGTAGAGAGAAATCGAATGAAGCTTGTTCCAAAGAGTCGAATCACACCACATTGCAGGAAGATAGGATAAGCCAGTTACCTGATCCGTTGATTTGTCAGATACTCTCTCATCTTCCCGTTAAGGACATGGTTACGACAAGCTTTTTATCTACCAGATGGACAAATCTCTGGCTTTGGGTTCCTCGTTTGAAGTGTGAATATTGGGACTTCCAAAATTTGGATGACTTTATGAGTTTTGGTGACAGGTTTTTCGATTCCAATAGGACTTCATACATGGAGAAAGTCGAGTTTGCTATTGAGGATACTAGATCCGTAGACGGTGTAGATGATGAGTTCTCTTATCTCACATCATGGATTGATGCTGCAGTTAAGCGTAAGATCCAACATCTACATATTTGTTGTCGTTCAGATACTTGGTATTACATGCCCCTAAGGCTTTATACCTGTGAGACACTAGTATCCTTAAAACTCTATCAGGCGATCTTGGATGATGTCGAGTTATTTTCCTTACCTTGTCTGAAGACTATGCATTTAAAATATATCTATTATGACAAAAAGGCCATTTTTGAGAGACTTATTGGTTTCTGTCCTGTCTTGGAAAAGTTAAAGATTGTTGTTGGATGCGACTCTGGGAAAGTAAAAGTCTTTCGGGTGCTCTCTAGGTCATTGAAGAAGCTCATTATAAAAACAGAAAATGACGAGGATGTTGGTTTCGGATTTGTGATTGATGCTCCTCGACTACGCTTTTTGAGCATCAATGATAAATCATCGCTTAGGTTTGTAATAAACGGTATGGAAACCAATGTCAAGGTAGCTATCTCTCTCCCCCATGGTTTGGACGATATTAATGAAGCAAGCTTTTCATTGAGGAGAAGTAATATCCACAGTTTTCTCCCTGGGATTTCTAAGGTCCGAGATTTGACAATATGTAGAGACATCTTCAAGGTATATATATGACAATTCTGGTATAGGACATCTACATTTTCTATCATGAAAGTTTCTGACTTGCATTAATTTTTTTATTGGGTTCCAGCTCATCTGTCAATACTCGAAAACGGAACAGCTGCCTCAGTTTGATCACATGTCCCGCCTGCGTGTTACTATTCTAGTATCTGATTTGAATTGGTTACCAACCTTTCTTGAGAGCTGCCCAAACTTGAAATCCCTGATCTTGGTGATGATCTGCTTAACCCTATTTACCATCTCTGTGAACGGTTTTGCCTATCTTTTCATAACCTTCTATCCTCTTTTTTTTTTAAATTTTTTCCCTCAGGTATGGGATTCTAACTCTACGAAGATGTATTATGAAGACCTACGTGGTTTCAATTTTGACTCTGTGCCAGAGTGTTTGCTAACCTCGCTTGAGTTTGTTGATATCAAAACCAGCATGTCGGGACATTTTGCAGAACTACATCTAGTAAGGTACTTCCTAGAGAGTTCGGCAATCCTCAAGAAACTGACTCTACGTCTGAATTATTATTATACAGATGAAAAGTACGTCGTCAGGGATATCCTGGAAATGCGAAGACGCTCTAGCACATGTCAAGTCGTCATACATTGATATGTAAAGATTTGAGTGAACATGTGAAGCTGAAGCTCTTGCGTTGTCGCACAAGAAAAGGCAGTTGTAGTCGTTTCTTTTTGTTTCTTTTGGAGTAGACATAACAACTTTTAAGCAACGTTTGCAAGAAATCTTCAGACTACTGTCTTTGCTAATTTGCCTTCTTTTGACTTGTCAAAATATCAAAGGAATGTTGTTTATAAAATAGAAATGAATGCAAAATACATTGTGTTGATAAAAAAAACCCTACAAATATGAAAATTACACAATTTTTCCAAAAGAAAAGAACTCTTAAAATTACACACATATTTTAGGGAATTTATTAGATAATCTAATAACCTAAACAGATCTGACCCAATCCAAAGTAATTAAATTTAACTCTGATTTAATTAAAACGAGCCAGTATCGCGGCGCGTGATCGAGAGAGAGTTCATCTTTAACCTCTTCCAAGTTACAACAAATCTTCTCAAAACCCTAAAGCCCTTTTTCAAATTTCTACTTGCATCTTTAGATCGATCAAATCAATGTCCGTCGACGATCTCCCTCCGTCACCGGCCTCCGCCGTTACGCCACTAGGCTCCTCCGTGATTCCGATTGTCAACAAGCT
>OVBW01001515.1:0-14725 GCA_900406355.1 Erysimum pusillum | reverse complement strand
GTTTCGTTTAGTTTTCAAAGTTCAATATCGCGTTTCAGCGACTTTTATAATTTAACATTTCTCGTTAAATCTGTCAACAACTTTTTTCTTTCGTTCCTGACGACGCTTATTAATTTACCATACTAATCATTTAATAGTCAACACTTTTTTAAAAAAATGCCAAAATAATTTTATCTTGGCATAATATAAAGCTTAATAATCACTAATGCTGCCACACCCGGTAGGCCTAATAAACTCGTTATTGCTGCTGTACCCATGTTAATCGGGATATGAAAATCAAAATATGTCCCTACAACATTTACGATAAAAAGCAACGCTATGCCTAAAGTAACATGAAAAATCACCTTACCTATAAAACGCAATGGCTTAGAGGCAACACCAAAAACAAGAAAAATAAACACTAAAGTAAGAATGCCAACAATAATAATTGTAGAATTCATCTTTTCCTCCTTATGAATGACCTATACATCTATTTGTATGGGACAAGACAATAAAAAAGAACAGTTATCATAAACGGCATCTCTTTCATATAAACCTAATAAAACAACACCTCAGCATTTAACAAATAAAATAAAAAGGCCTGCTTAGAAAGCAGAACCCTTTACCATTGTTCCATTTTTACAGGACGACGCTTTGCTTCTTTCAACAAGAAGAAATATTTCGCCTCTGCTATCTTCAAAGAACAAATGACATCTTGAGATGGTTCTACACTTTGTTCAACCATTCTCTTCTGACGTAACCACTCATTCTTCACTTTTTCCAAAAGTACAATTAACTTATCATCATACTCTTTACGCAATTTACCCTTTTTTTGAAAGAACATTTTTGTTTCTCCTCTTATACTTCTCTGCGACCTTCTAACGCTTTCGATAGTGTCACTTCATCTGCATATTCTAAATCTCCACCAACTGGCAGACCATGTGCAATACGAGTTACTTTAATGCCTGTAGGTTTTAAGAGGCGGGAGATATACATCGCTGTAGCTTCCCCTTCAATATTAGGGTTTGTTGCTAATATTACTTCTTGTACCGTTTCATCATGTAGTCGCTTTAAGAGTTGCGGGATATTAATGTCTTCCGGTCCAATTCCCTCCATAGGAGAAATCGCACCACGTAACACATGATATACACCTTGATACTCTTTCATTTTTTCCATCGCGATTACATCTTTCGGTTCTTGCACGACACAAACAACTGATTGATCTCGATGCGAATCATTACAAATATAACAAGGATCACGATCAGTAATATGTCCACATACAGAACAATACGCTAAATCTCGCTTCGCATTTACAAGTGCTTTCGCAAAACCTAACACATCATCTTCTTTCATATCTAATACGAAAAATGCCAATCGAACCGCTGTTTTCGGTCCGATACCTGGCAACTTCATAAAACTATCGATTAGTTTTGATATTGGCTCTGGATAATGCATGTATCAATATCCCCCTAGAACATTCCACCTGGTAAGTTTAAGCCTTTTGTAAATTTACCCATTGTAGAGTTTGATAGCTCATCGGCCTTTTTAAGTGCATCATTTGTTGCAGCTAACACTAAGTCTTGTAACATTTCGATATCTTCTGGATCTACAACTTCTTCTTTAATCTTCACTTCAAGAATTTGCTTGTGACCATTTGCAATAACTGTAATCATTCCGCCGCCAGCTGTACCTTCAACTGTTTTTTCACCAAGCTCTTCTTGTGCTTTCGCCATGTCTTTTTGCATCTTTTGCATTTGTTTCATCATGTTATTCATATTTCCCATTCCGCCACGCATCATAATTAATTCCTCCTAATTATTATTACTCTTTTATTTCAATGAGTTCTTGTCCTACTAATTTCACTGCCTCTTCTATAAGAGGGTCTTCCTTTTTCTCCGGGCTTTCTTCAGACTCTCCACCTTCACGTTGTAAAAAGTCTTCACGGATTTTACCCCATTCACTTTTTGGAATGGCAATCATATTTAACCTTTTACTTAGCAATTCAAATAAAGCTTGTTCTACTGTATCCATAGCTTCTCGATTTTCGCTCGCCATCTTACAGTGAATCTCATATTGAAATGCTAAAACGTAAGTGTCATCTGAAGCTGCCACTGGTTCACTATTTTCTAGTAAAACAGCAAACGCTACTTTGTTATATGATTTGAGTCTTCCTAACAACTCACCCCATACAGCTTTTAATTGTTCTAAATCTTGACGCTTCGCTTGTTTTAATACTTCATTTACACGCCCGATAGGAATCTTCATACTTCCTGTTCGTACGGGTTTTGGTGTTGCACGTGTCTCTCTTACTTCCTGTTGTACACCAGCTGGCACACCGTTCTTTTTGACTTGCTCTAACTCTTTCTCCAATTGCTGCATCCTGTTCATAATTGCTTGCAAACGATCCGTACCGTTTGCTTGCATCATAAACTGTTGACACAACTGCACCATAACAACTTCTAAGAAAATACGCGGATGATTTGTCCACTTCATTTCCTGTTGTCCCTTACTAAGGGTATGAATAATCTCATAGATCACTTCCGGTTGCATTTCTTCACTCAACTTACGGAATTGATCATCTACAATTACTCGTTCCAACATATGTTCTAGTTGCGGTGAAGTTTGATATAAAAGCATATCACGATAATAGTAAATGAAATCCTCCATAAAACGAACTGGATCCTTCCCTTTACTCATCATTTCATCTATGATCTGTAATGCTCTTGATACATCATTTTCACGTATGCATTCTACTAAATTGCCTAAGTATTGCTGAGAAACAGATCCTGTTACCGCCAATACATCTTCTGTCGTAACAATCTCATCACTATAAGATATAGCCTGATCAATAAGACTAAGCGCGTCACGCATACCACCTTCAGCAGCACGTGCAACAATTTGTAATGCTTCATCTTCCACTTGCGTACCTTCATTCGTCACGACTGTTGATAATCTCTCAACAATATCATTCACTGATATTTTTCGGAATTCAAAACGCTGACAACGCGAAATAATTGTAGGCGGGATCTTATGAGGTTCTGTTGTCGCCAAAATAAAGATAACATGTCCTGGCGGCTCTTCTAAGGTTTTTAAAAGCGCATTGAATGCACCCATAGAAAGCATGTGAACTTCATCAATAATGTATACTTTATATTCTACAGCACTTGGAGCATATTTTACTTTATCTCTAATATCTCGAATTTCATCTACACCGTTATTTGAAGCCGCATCAATTTCTAATACATCTGAAATGGATCCTTGTGTAATTCCTAAACAAGAAGGACATTCATTACAAGGTTCAGCTACCGGAGCATGTTCACAGTTAATTGCTTTTGCAAATACTTTTGCAATTGTCGTTTTTCCTGTTCCCCTCGGACCAGAAAATAAATAAGCATGTGAAACTTTCTCTTGAAGAAGGGCATTTTGCAACGTTTTTGTCACGTGCTTTTGACCGACTACATCTTCGAACTTTTGCGGTCTCCATGTTCGGTATAACGCTTGGTATGACACGAAAATACGGCCTCCCTCAAAGGTTATTATCTCATTTATTATAACCCATTCTGTTTATAGATTCCAAAAGTTATTTTCTATACAAAAAACTCACCTTTGTATTAAGGTGAGTTTTGTATACATATATAACTGCCGTGCACCCTCCGTCGATTACGTACCATAAGCGTTACTCAAGCAGTTAGCTCGGTTCAGGCACTCCTGCGGCACACGAGAAGACCCGCTTATTGCTGCTTCCTTCCGGACCTGACAAGGTTCACGGGGTCCCGTTGCGCAGGACCCAAACGTCAACACCACTTACTTAAGGCAGACCTTACAGCAACATAACCTCGAGAGGGGATTCGGCCTCGCTAGAGCGGATTGCGAGTATAGGGCACCGCTACCTCCCCGCTTAGCACGGCAAAGTTAAAACCAATATTCGGTTGCCTTCATTAAAGGCATTATCAGTATAACTTGTTTCTTTATAAAATGCAAATACGTTAGTTCCCATTGCTTTTCTCTAATTTTTTTATCGCTTTTCTTTTTTTACGAAGCTCTCTAAAAAAGTTTGTTAACAACGTACCGCATTCTTCCTCAAGTACACCAGTTACTACTTCACATTGATGATTGAATCGTTCATCCGTTAAAAGATTCATCAATGTCCCTGCACATCCGCCCTTCGGATCACTTGCACCATATACAACTCGCTTCACTCGCGATAAAACAATTCCACCCGCACACATTGGACAAGGTTCTAATGTTACATACAATGTTGCATCTTCTAAACGCCATGTCCCTAATTTTTTACACGCCTCATCTATCGCTAGCAACTCAGCATGAGCTATTGATCTTTGCTCAGTTTCCCTTAAATTATGAGCAACACTAATTACCTCACCATCTAACACTATAACTGCTCCAATTGGTACTTCCTGTATTTCCTCCGCCTTTTTAGCTTCTTCTATCGCTAATTGCATAAAATAAATATCTCGATCTTGTTCCATAACATAGTCCTTTCATTACAAATAAAGTACACTTATTTCCATTTACTGCACAGGGGATAACTTTTACAAATTCAATCCACCCTAAAAGAAAAAGAGAGGGATTACATATGAAAAATACCGCCTTGCTCATTATCGATATGATTAATGATTTTCAATTTTCCCACGGACCCATTCTAGCTCAAAAATGCGAAACTATAACAAACCCTATTTTACAATTAAAGAAAAAAATGAAATCCTTCGGCTATCCTATAATTTACGTTAATGACCATTATCAACTTTGGAGATCTGATATCGACCAACTTATTACTCATTGTACAAATAAATATAGTGAAAATATAATCCATAAGATTGCTCCAAGTTCTGATGATTACATTTTTATTAAACCACATTATTCCGCTTTTTATGAAACACCTTTAAATTCATTACTAGGTTATTTAAAAATAGAAAATCTAATATTAACAGGAGTTGCCGGGAATATATGCATCCTATTTACAGCTAATGATGCTCATATGAGAAATTATAAATTGTATGTACCACAGGATTGTATCGCCTCTAACAACGACCAAGATAATATACATGCTTTAAAAATAATGGAAACTACATTGAAAGCAAATATAACATCGTCATCCAAAATAAAATTTAATTAATACATATATCTATTTTCTAACTTTTTATATCAAATTAACCCACTCGCTTCCCTCTTGTGCTACAATAATTCTGTTTTGTGTTTTTAGTAGTCACGGTAAATCACTGATTGAAAGGAGGAAACAGCGTGACCGGAGTACCATTTATCACGGTTGAAGGACCAATTGGTGTTGGAAAAACTTCACTTGCGAAGGAAATTTCAACTCACATGCAACTCCACTTACTAAAAGAGATTGTTGATGAAAATCCCTTTTTAGGAAAGTTTTATGAAGACATCGACGAATGGAGTTTTCAAACAGAGATGTTCTTTCTTTGTAATAGATACAAACAATTAGAAGATATTAACATAAAGTATTTGAATCAAAGGAAACCAGTAGTAGCAGATTACCATATCTTTAAAAATTTAATTTTTGCATCCCGCACATTAAAAGACTCTCAATATGACAAGTACATGCAAATTTATCGTATCCTTACACAAGATATGCCTGTGCCAAATGTCATTGTTTATTTAACAGCTAGCCTAGAAACATTGCAAAAACGAATCACCTTGCGCGGAAGAGAATTTGAAAAAAACATGGATCCAAATTACTTACTACAGCTCACAAAAGATTATGAAACAGCAATGGATACTTTTAGAAAAGATCATCCGGAGATACCAGTATTGAAATTTAATGGAGACGATATGGATTTTGTAAAAAATCCTGATGATTTAAACGTCATCCTATCTGCCCTTCAAAATACTCTCTTAAAGGAGTCGAAATAATAATGAATTTAAGGCAAAAATATGATATACCCAATGATGCAGTAATCACTATCGCCGGAACGGTAGGTGTGGGTAAATCAACTATGACAACTGCATTAGCTAATGCTTTAGGTTATCGCACATCATTTGAAAAAGTAGATTCCAATCCATATTTGGACAAATTCTATGCGGACTTCACTCGCTGGAGCTTCCACCTACAAGTGTACTTTTTAGCAGAACGATTTAAGGAACAAAAAAGAATTTTTGAATATGGTGGCGGTTTTGTTCAAGATCGTTCCATTTACGAAGACACTGGAATTTTCGCAAAGATGCATCATGAAAAAGGTACAATGACGGAAACTGATTATGAAACATACAAAGGTTTATTTGACGCTATGGTCATGACTCCTTACTTCCCTCATCCAGACTTATTAATTTACTTAGAAGGTTCTTTCGATGATATTGTCGATCGCATTCAAGAACGTGGGCGCCCAATGGAACAGCAAACACCAATTGAGTACTGGAAAGAAATGCATGGACGTTATGAAAACTGGATTAACAACTTTAATTCATGTCCTGTATTACGCTTAAATATTAATGAGTACGATATTTTAAAAGATGGTGATTCAATCGAACCAATCATTAAAAAAATTGGCCATTTTTTAAAACAAACACGTAAACTTGTAAAATAAAAAACCCGTGCATATGCACGGGTTTTCCTATTAAATTACTTCTTCTTTGTTGGAGCAATAATTTCACTCTCAGGTTTTCCTGCGTTAATACGCTGACGAACAGTACTTGTACTAATATCGTATGCTTCAGCAATCTCTTTAACAGTCATTTCTTTCCCGTTAATTACTGCCGTTAATACTTTACCTGTACGTTTTGGAGCTGCCTCTTTCTTTACAGCTGGTTTTTCAACCTTTTTTGGTGCCTCTACTTTTGTCTCAGCTTGCTTTACATCACAAGTGCAACCACAAAGTTTACGGAATGTATCATCGCTTATAATGCGTGACACATTTGCACCACTGTTTAAAATTCTATTGTTCTTACAGACAGGACATTGTACATAATATAAAGTTTTTCCATCTAAAGGAAACGTTTGTATAATAAGATCCATGTTAACTCCTTTCATATCTATGAAGATAATCATCGGAATATGAGTGTGTAATAAGGACAAAATTACCTTACACCATACTTTATGATTGGTTTTAAAATAAAAACTCGTTACGTGTTGGTAACGAGTTCTCCAATCTCCACTTATATGCGCTGTTGTCAATTATATCTGGAGGAGGTAGAGGGATTCGAACCCCCGCGCGACTCTCGCCGCCTGTCGGTTTTCAAGACCGATCCCTTCAGCCAGACTTGGGTATACCTCCATATTGACATCAAATATAATATCAAAAGAAAAACAGTTAGTCAACCCTACTAAAATAAATTATGAGGAAAGGAAAATTTTACTTTCCCCTTCCTACATTACAGTACTGACAACGCTCATAATTACCAATCACTCATACCGATGAATGTTTAAATTTACTTAATAACTGTTTTTCCTCCCATATAAGGGCGAAGAACTTCTGGAATTATAATTGTACCATCTTCTTGTTGGTAGTTTTCTAAAATAGCTGCAACCGTACGTCCAATTGCAAGACCAGATCCATTTAATGTATGGACATGTTCTGGTTTTCCATTTGGCTCACGGCGGAAACGGATATTTGCACGTCTCGCTTGGAAAGCTTCAAAATTACTACAAGAAGAAATTTCACGATATGTGCCATAGCTTGGAATCCATACTTCAATATCGTATTTCTTCGCTGCTGTAAATCCTAAATCGCCTGTGCACATGCTCATAACGCGATATGGCAACTCTAATAATTGTAACACGCGTTCTGCATCATTTGTTAATTTTTCTAACTCTTCATAAGAATCTTCTGGTTTTACGAACTTCACAAGCTCTACTTTATTGAACTGATGCTGGCGAATTAAACCGCGTGTATCGCGACCAGCTGAACCTGCTTCAGAGCGGAAGCAAGAGCTAAATGCAGCATATCTTATAGGCAATTGCTCTTTATTTAAAATCTCATCACGATGCATATTCGTTACAGGTACTTCAGCTGTTGGAATTAAGAAATAATCTTCACTTTCAATACGGAATGCATCTTCTTCAAACTTTGGAAGTTGTCCTGTTCCTGTCATACTTGCACGGTTTACCATATATGGAGGTAATACTTCTTCATATCCATGCTCATCAGTATGAAGATCAAGCATAAAGCTAATTAAAGCACGCTCTAATCTTGCACCAGCACCTTTGTAAAATACGAAGCGGCTTCCTGTTACTTTCCCAGCGCGTTCAAAATCTAAAATTCCTAAATCAGTAGCAAGATCCCAATGTGGTTTTGGTTCAAAAGTAAATTCTTTCACTTCTCCCCAAGTACGCGCTACTACATTATCATCCTCTGTTTCACCGACTGGAGCAGACTCATGAGGGATATTTGGAATAGATAACATTAATCTTTCTAAGTCTTCTTCAACTGTGCGAAGTTCGTTATCAAAATCCTTTACTTTTTCTCCAACCTCACGCATTTCTAAAATTAGAGCTTCTGCACCTTTCTTTTCGCGCTTTAATACAGAGATTTGTTGAGACACTTCATTACGTTTACTTTTTAATTCTTCTGTCTGAACAAGTAGTTCTCTTCTTCTCGTATCAAGTTCTTCAAAACGTCCGAAATCAGTTAGATCTTCACCTCTATGCTGTAATTTCGCTTTTACTTCTTCAAAGTTTGTACGTAAAAATTTAATATCAAGCATTATATACTCCTCCTTTTATTTTATAAAACACAAAAAACTCCCGTCCCTATATAAAGGGACGGGAGTTAACCCGCGTTGCCACCCTAGTTGAAAGCATTACCGCTTTCCTCTCAAGTAGAAATAACGGCTCTTCACCGGGAATGCTTACTAATCCAAAAGATGTTCCACATTCCATTCCAGGATGGATTCACAAACTGTTTCTATCGATTTCCACCAACCATCGACTCTCTATAAGAAACAACATTTGTTACTATTTCCTATCAACACGCTTATTTTATAAAATTGTTACCATCAATTTACTATAATCTTATACAAGTTGCAAGTTACTTATACAACTTTTTTCATTTTCGCTTCTTTTACCATTTCAACAAAGTATGCTGTGACACGATGATCATCTGTTAATTCCGGATGGAATGAAGCAGCTAAAAACTGATCTTGTCTTACCGCTACCATTCGGTCACCATGCTTAGAAAGCACTTCAACATTATCAGCTACTTCTACAACATACGGCGCACGGATAAATACACCAACGAAGTCTTCACCCACGCCTTCAATTGAAAGCGCAGCTTCAAAACTATCCTTTTGGCGTCCGAACGCATTGCGCTCAACTGTAATATCCATAGCACCAATATGTGCTTCTTCATAGCCAATAAGTGTTTTCGCAAGAAGAATCATCCCTGCACATGTACCAAACATTGGTTTACCAGACTTTGCAAATGTGCGAAGTGGTTCCATGAAAGCATACTTATCAATAAGACGGCGCATTGTTGTACTTTCACCGCCTGGTAAAATAAGACCATCAATCTCTTCAAGTTGCTCTATACGCTTTACAACAACAGCTTCGGCACCACTTGCTTCAACTGATTTTACATGTTCACGAACTGCACCTTGAAGACCTAGTACACCGATTTTCACCATTTTAAAGTTCTCCTTTAATTACCATCCACGCTCTTGCATGCGTTGTTCTGGTAATAACGTTGAAATTTCGATACCTTTCATTGCATTACCTAACCCTTTAGAAAGGCTTGCAATTAGTTCGTAATCTTCATAATGAGTCGTTGCTTCAACGATTGCACGTGCAAATCTCTCTGGGTTTTCTGATTTGAAGATACCAGATCCAACAAATACCCCATCAGCACCAAGTTGCATCATTAATGCAGCATCTGGTGGTGTTGCTACACCACCTGCCGCAAAGTTTACAACTGGTAAGCGACCAAGACGTTTAATTTCAAGTAATACTTCGTAAGGAGCACCAGTATTTTTTGCATATGTCATTAACTCATCTTCACGTAGACTCGCAACTTGACGGATTTCTGCATTGACTTGGCGCATATGACGCACTGCCTCTACAATGTTTCCTGTTCCTGGTTCACCTTTTGTACGAAGCATAGATGCACCTTCTGCAATACGACGTGCAGCTTCTCCGATATCACGGCAACCACATACAAATGGAACTGTGTAATCACGTTTATTTAAATGGTATACTTCATCAGCAGGAGTTAATACTTCACTCTCATCGATATAGTCTACCCCTAATGATTCTAATACACGTGCTTCTACAAGGTGACCGATACGGCATTTTGCCATAACCGGAATTGACACTGCACCCATAACTTCTTCAACGATTGTTGGGTCTGCCATACGAGAAACGCCACCTGCTGCACGAATGTCTGCTGGTACACGCTCTAATGCCATAACGGCAACTGCGCCTGCCTCTTCTGCAATTTTTGCTTGTTCAGCGTTAATTACGTCCATAATAACGCCGCCTTTTTGCATTTCTGCCATTCCACGTTTTACACGCTCTGTCCCTGTTACATTTGTCATGTACAAAAACCCCCCTAGGTGAATTGCTTTCCCCCGTTAAAGGCGAAAATTAAGAATACTCTTACATTCTACCACTAACTATCAGATGCTTGTCTACTACTTTTTCATAAAGTCGGTATGAAAAATAGGAATAAAAAAAAAGCCCCTACCATGAGGAGCTTTTAAAACCAACCTTTTACTGTATCAACAGCACTATTCCACATACCACTAAAGAATGAACCAATTCCGCGCATAGCACGAGTAAACCAGTTTGCTTCTTCTACTTCAGATGTTGTTACAAGATCCACTTGCAACGACTTACCAGTTAAAAATCCAGGGTCGTTTGTATCTTTTGGCGTAATTACCATTTGACCAAGCGCAGCTCCCTTTTTAATAGGTGCTTCTTGTCCCTTACTTGATTCTTTTAATTCTGTTTTATAAACATCTTTACTTCCTTTTGGCACTGGAAGTGAAATAGCTTGTTTCGTTTGAACTGCTACATCTTTATCTTTCGCATTTTCTACTCTTACTGTTTCTTGTCCTTTTACTAAAGAACCTTTTTTATACATTTGTTTCACTTCAAAGTTAGCAAATCCATAATCATATAGCTTCTTTGTTTCATCAAAACGTGCTGTATGAGAACTTGTTTTAATAACTACAGAAATAAAACGCATACCGTTTCTTTCAACCGTACCAGTGAAGCAATCTCCTGCTTCTGGAGTTGAGCCTGTTTTCAGACCATCTACGCCATCATATTCTTTAACTAAGCCCTTTAACATCCAGTTCCAGTTTGACATTGCAAACTTCTCTTTTTCTGGACGGAATTCTTTTTTAGGAATTTTTGCTGTATCTAACACTTTTGGATAATCTTTAATTAAATGTTGTGCTAAAGTTGCAACATCCTTTGCAGACATTTTATTTTCTTCATCCGCTGTTGTTCCTTCAGGATGCATTCCCTTTAAATCTTTATTCGTTAAACCTGTAGAATTGACAAATTTATAATTTTTCAATCCTAGTTCTTTCGATTTATCATTCATCATTTTTACGAAATCTACTTCTTTACCTGCAATTGCTTCTGCTAATGCAATTGTTGCACCATTTGCAGAAAAGATTGCCATTGCCTCATATAACTCTTTTACTGTATAAGAGCCACCATTTTCTAACGCAACATTTGATAATGAAGCATCTTGTGAAACCTTATATGCATATTCAGAAACCTTAATTTTCTGGTCCCACTTAAGTTTTCCTTTATCCACTGCTTCATGAACTAAATATTCACTCATCATCTTTGTCATACTAGCAATGGATAATAATTCATCTGCATTCTTTTGATATACAATTTTCCCAGAATTCGCTTCTACTAAAATTGCCGCACCTGCTTCAATGTTTAAAGCGGCTCCTGTTTCAGCTGATGCATTGCTATATGGCATAAAAATGCTACAAGCTAGTGTAATCACTGTTACCAAAGCAATGAATCTTTTGCAAAACATACCTTTCACTTTTGTTACCCCCAATATCTATGTACTCACATAACCGTTATTCTAACATAATCAAAAAAAAATAGACAGAGATATCAAATCTCTGTCTATTTGTATATAAGACATTATAATGAGTAGTTTGGAGCCTCTTTTGTAATTTGTACGTGATGAGGATGGCTTTCACGTAAGCCAGCACCTGACATACGAATGAATTGTGCATTCTCGCGTAAGAATTCTAAATCCTGTGCCCCGCAATATCCCATACCCGCACGTAAGCCACCAACTAATTGGTGAACTGTATCTGCTAAAGGTCCTTTATATGGCACTCGTCCTTCGATACCTTCTGGGACAAGTTTTTTATTTCCTTCTTGGAAGTAACGATCTTTACTTCCTTTTTCCATCGCACCGACAGAACCCATACCACGATACACTTTAAATTGACGACCTTGGTAAATTTCAGTTTCTCCAGGACTTTCGGCAACACCAGCAAACATACTACCTAGCATAACAACATGTGCTCCTGCTGCTAAAGCTTTCACCATATCACCAGAGTACTTAACACCGCCATCAGCGATAACTGGAATACCGTGTTTACGAGCTTCGGTTGCACAATCATAAACTGCTGTTAATTGTGGTACACCAACACCAGCTACAACGCGTGTTGTACAAATAGAACCTGGTCCAATACCAACTTTAACTACGTTTGCACCAGCTTCAATTAATGCTTTCGTTGCTTCAGCTGTAGCAACATTTCCAGCGATGATATTTAATGATGGATATTTAGCACGAACTTCTTTTACCTTATCAATAACACCTTTAGAATGCCCATGGGCTGTATCAAGTACAATTGCATCTACACTAGCTTTTACTAATGCATCTATACGAAGCATAGCATCAGCTGTTACACCAACTGCTGCTCCAACTAATAAGCGTCCTTGCTTATCCTTAGCAGAGTTTGGAAATTCAATTACTTTTTCAATATCTTTTATTGTAATAAGCCCTTGTAATACACCGTTATTATCAACAAGAGGGAGTTTTTCAATTTTATACTTTTGTAGGATCTTTTCAGCTTCTTCCAGTGTAGTACCAACTGGAGCTGTAATTAACTGTTCTTTTGTCATTACGTCAGAAATTTTGATTGAGTAGTCTTGGATGAAACGCATATCACGGTTTGTAATAATACCAACTAATTTTCGCTCATCTAAATTATTTACAACCGGTACACCTGAGATACGATATTTTCCCATAAGATGTTCTGCATCATATACTTGATGTTCTGGAGTTAAGAAGAAAGGATCTGAAATAACGCCGCTTTCAGAGCGCTTTACTTTATCAACTTGCTCTGCTTGTTGCTCAATAGACATATTCTTATGAATAATTCCTAAACCACCTTGGCGAGCCATTGCAATAGCCATGTCAGCTTCTGTTACTGTATCCATTCCTGCACTAATTAACGGGATGTTTAGCTGTAAGCTTTCAGATAAAACTGTTTTAACACTTACTTCTCTTGGTAATATATCTGACCTAGCTGGTACAAGTAATACATCATCAAAAGTCAAACCTTCTTTAACAAATTTAGATTCCCACATAATTGTTCCCCCTATGATACCAGAAATTATTATTAGTAGCTTATCAATTGGTTAAAATACTGTCAAGGACGTATATATATGTTAGAATTTTTAGACAATAAAAGGAGCGTAATATATGCATCAAACATCTTATACTTGGCAGCAGTTAAGTTTCTTTTTTTCATCTCAAAACGTACAACGTTATCTTGCCCGTTGTTATGAAAAATCCTCTATTCAGGATGCCGAAAAAAAAAGTTTTGAAAATTGTTATCCCTTTATTTATTACCTAGAACACGGGAAAAATTATTATGAATTATATAAGAAAGCTCCATTTTCTATTCAACCAATGTTGTTATTTTATGGAATTAGTCAACTTTTTAAAGCATGTCTACTAACCATTGATCCTAACTATCCTGAATCCACTACTGTTTTAGCTCATGGCGTTACAACTCGCAAACGAAAAAAACAAGGGTATCAATTTTTAGAAGATGAGGTGAAGATACAAAAAAACGGATTGTTTACTCATGTTGCAGAACAACTGTTTCACATGAAACACTTAGAAGCAGAAAAATTTAACATGCTAGAACTAATGGGAAATATTCCAGAATTACAAAATTTGTTTCGCTATAGTCAAAAAGGATCAACTTTATATAAAATCGATTCAACAATTAAAAATGAGCTCTCCTTTTCAGTCAACCTACTAGATCGATTACATATGACTAAAGAGAGATTTTCTCGCTACATTGAAACATCTTGTAAGCATTTATCAATGCGACACGTACCTGAGAAAACTAATGAATCGAATTTACTTTTTACGGCGCCCATTCAATCATGGAATCCTATGTACAGTACTCCTTTATACTATGAACATCTTACTAATACTTATTATTTACCACTTACGACTGATCCTAGAAATCCTAAGCCAGTATTACCTGAACTCCTTGTTCATTATTTATTGCTCTATAATTTAAGCATGATTTCTAGGTATGAAACAGATTGGTGGTATGACTTACTTGGAAGCTATGGCTCTGAAGATTATCCATTTATTTATCAATTTCTTAATATTTCTGCTCAAAAAATCCCTTACTATATTTCATCATTTTTACTAACAGAACCTAACCTATTTCATGGGAAATAAAAAAACACAAGTCAAAAGACTTGTGTTTTTAGTTGCTTGGCGACGTCCTACTCTCACAGGGACAAGGTCCCAACTAC
>OVBW01001511.1:3894-14752 GCA_900406355.1 Erysimum pusillum | reverse complement strand
TAACGAATGGATCATCGTCAGTTTATCCCTCAGCCATAACTCAAAAGACGGGCGCAGGAGGGGAAACACTTGTTGAGGTTGGACGCTCCAAGACATACACACCAATGGCTGACGATATTGGCCACGTTTTGAAGTTTGAATGTGTAGTGGTCAATGCAGAGACAAAGCAGAATGTGGGCCAGTCTTGTACCATATTGACTTCCCGTGTTATTCCAGCTCCATCACCTTCTCCGCGTAGGCTGATACCTGTTAGTGGAGCTGACGTTATCGGGCACCTGGATTCTAATGGCCGGCCGTTATCTATGGGATCATTCACTGTGCTGTCCTACAATATATTGGCTGATACATATGCTAGCAGCGAGATATACAGTTACTGCCCCACATGGGCTCTCGCGTGGACATACCGTAGACAGAATTTATTACGGGAAATTGTCAAGTACCGTGCAGATATAGTTTGTCTACAAGAGGTATGTTAAATAGTTTTGGCACAAGTTGTACTGTCTTGGAAACGTTGCAATTGCTTTTTGTTTAATTAAGAACAGATACACTCTTGAGTAACTAGTTTATAGATAATTACCTCTCCAATGTTTTCCTTTTTTTCCATCTTGCAGGTACAGAATGATCATTTTGAGGAGTTTTTCGCTCCTGAGCTGGATAAGCACGGATACCAAGCTCTTTTCAAGAGGAAAACAAATGAGGTTTGTTTGGACGCATCTCCTTGACCCCACATAACCTTTTCCTGGTCTCTTATGTGGCACGATGTACTGACCAGACCATATTGATTTACTTGATAATCTTAGGTTTTTGTCGGTAATACAAACACAATTGATGGATGTGCTACTTTTTTCAGAAGAGACAGGTTTTCACATGTTAAAAAATACGAGGTATGTCTTAGTTTCCTACTTTATAACCGATCTACTTAGGCCCTTTTGCTAAATCATCGGGCTGTTCATCCAGGTTGAGTTCAATAAGGCTGCCCAGTCTTTGACCGAGGCACTTATTCCTGTTGCCCAGAAGAAAACTGCTTTGAGTCGTTTGGTTAAGGTACATAGAGATGCTACCATGCTATATCTGTTTCCTTACATTCTCTGTGATCATTTTTCATGTAAAACTGATTTAGACTCTTCCTTTTTTAGGACAATGTCGCCTTAATTGTTGTATTGGAAGCTAAATTCGGCAATCTGGCTGCTGACATTCCTGGGAAGCGCCAGCTACTTTGTGTGGTGAGTTTTCCATCTTTTTTGATATTGATCCCTTTTTTTTCAGAGATGATCACAGTTGAATTTATCTTTTTTCCCCTTTTTCTCCTCCTTTAAGGTCTCGAGGTGATAATTTTTTCTCTCTTTTATGTATTTGATGGGTGTAGGCTAACACACATGTAAATGTTCCTCATGAACTGAAGGATGTAAAGCTCTGGCAGGTTGGCCTTTATTTCTTATTGTAAAACATCTCTCAGATTTCGGATTCTAACATCACTACTGATCCATATTGATTCTTGCTCGATATAGGTTCACACATTATTGAAGGGATTGGAGAAAATAGCTGCCAGTGCAGATATCCCAATGCTTGTGTGTGGAGATTTCAACACAGTACCAGCAAGGTTGGCTGGTTTTCCCATTTGTTACGCCCAAATTGCAAAAATGTCAAAATCGATATCAAATTATGAGAATGGTTTCTAAATGAATTAACTTGGAGTTCCTTCTAAATGTTTTCAGTGCTCCTCATTCACTTCTTGCTATGGGGAAGGTCGATCCATTGCACCCTGATTTGATGGTTGACCCTCTTGGAATTTTGCGTCCTCACACCAAGCTAACCCATCAGCTGCCACTGGTAATTATCTTTCGTAAAAACGGAAAAGTGATGCAAAGAATCATGAAAAGATACTTAAAAACTTCAGAATTGCAACTTAAAGAATCGTGCATAATTATCTTACATTGTGAGTATTGCAGGTTAGTGCTTACTCATCATTTGCAAGAATGGGAGGCAGCCTTACTGCTGAGCAGCAAAGGAGAAAAATGGATCCTGCATCAAATGAACCATTGTTTACCAACTGTACCAGGGACTTTATAGGCACACTTGATTATATATTTTACACAGGTTAACTTGAGCTATAACTTTCCAGCTTTCACAGCCAAAGCCTGCTTTCAACTCAGATTTCTTTTCATCTGGTAAACCATTTTCCTTTTTGTTTTGTTTAGCGGATACACTAGCAGTGGAATCATTATTGGAACTGTTAGATGAAGAGAGCTTGAGGAAGGACACAGCTCTTCCATCTCCAGAATGGTCTTCTGATCACATTGCACTTTTGGCTGAATTCCGCTGCATGCCCAAGACCAGACGATGATGCTGCAAACTCACAGATGAAAGAATATTTTATAGAGATACCGCAGCTGTAATAACTGATACTCAAAAGACCGGTTCCAGTGGAGATAGTTCAGTTACATGAGGTAGATCGCGTGGCCATGTCCCCGGGCTTTCTCCTGCTGGGTTTTTCGCTTGTGTTCTACTCTTTATCACAGTTTTATTTACTTTCATCTCAGTGTAAGAACTAAGAACTAAGAAGTATATCACTTTTTGGTTCGTTTGGTTTCTCTTCTTATAGTTATTCCTCTTCGCCGGTAGGTTTTTTCTTCACTGGCTTGTTATTATAACAATGTAAACATTAGATTCTTCAAGAAAAGAGTTACTGGAGTTTACAGTAACTTCACTTGAGAAAAAAAATCTGTGTCTAGAGCTCATTCTTCTATGGTTGCAAGCCTCTCTACAGTTGAACCCTAAAGCTTAACTAGTAGTACTGCTCAACTCTCTTTCCTTGTAGATATCTTGCTGGTACTGTGAAAGCGGACTGTGAACAACTTNCTTCAAGAAAAGAGTTACTGGAGTTTACAGTAACTTCACTTGAGAAAAAAAAATCTCTGTCTAGAGCTCATTCTTCTATGGTTGCAAGCCTCTCTACAGTTGAACCCTAAAGCTTAACTAGTAGTACTGCTCAACTCTCTTTCCTTGTAGATATCTTGCTGGTACTGTGAAAGCGGACTGTGAACAACTTAATATAATTATATGTAAACCTCCAATAACTGCAGAAGTTCCAAAACCCAAAATTCAATTCAGACATGAGACATGTCAACAAGTACTCATTATATAAGCTTTTTAAAATCAAGTTTCTTGCAGAATTAGNCCTAAAGCTTAACTAGTAGTACTGCTCAACTCTCTTTCCTTGTAGATATCTTGCTGGTACTGTGAAAGCGGACTGTGAACAACTTAATATAATTATATGTAAACCTCCAATAACTGCAGAAGTTCCAAAACCCAAATTTCAATTCAGACATGAGACATGTCAACTAGTACTCATTATATAAGATTTTTAAATCAAGTTTCTTGCAGAACTATAACTCTTGAGTATCCATCCTACTAGAGAGGGAAACATACGTGAACAAGAAACAAGTCTGTAGATAGGCTTATAAAAAGCCACATTGAGTTCTTACTCTGCTGCATAAACTGATGGCTAGATTCATGGGTTACAATAAAAATCGACAAATGTTGGCTCTATGCATAACAGTAGCAGTAATGTTCCTTGGTGTGAGATCAGAGTTGAGTCAGGACATAAAGGGATGTCAGGAAGCCATGTCTGATCTCTACTCTTGTCTTCCTTTTGTCACTAACAAAGCTAAAGCTCCAGACTCAACATGTTGCAGCGCACTCAAGGCAAAAATAGACAAAGGACAAACGAAGAAATGTCTATGTACGCTTGTCAAAGACAGGGATGATCCTGGTTTAGGGTTCAAAGTCGATGCCAATCGCGCGATGAGCCTCCCTTCCACTTGTCATGTCCCTGCAAATATCTCACAATGTCCAGGTGAGAGATTTCATAGCCAAATATATTGTATAATAATTGTCGTTAAAAAGTGTTGCATGGTCACAAATTAACTAGATCTTTCTCATTATTTCAATTTGGTTGCAAGAAGACCTTCTACATTTACCTCCAGGTTCACCGTTCTCTCAGATTTTTAAGCATTTCAATGAATCCTCTCAGAATGTTGGACATGGAGGTACTAATATCACTCTTTTTACAGTTTTGATTCCACTTCTCCTGCAAACATTATTTTTCAGGCTAGAAGAAAAAACAAAGAATAACAAACAAATACTGTATAAANGTCCCTGCAAATATCTCACAATGTCCAGGTGAGAGATTTCATAGCCAAATATCTTGTATAATAATTAATTGTCGTGAAAAAGTGTTGCATGGTCACAAATTAACTAGATCTTTCTCATTATTTCAATTTGTTTGCAAGAAGACCTTCTACATTTACCTCCAGGTTCACCGCTCTCTCAGATTTTTAAGCATTTCAATGAATCCTCTCAGAATGTTGGACATGGAGGTACTAATATCACTCTTTTTTACAGTTTTGATTCCACTTCTCCTGCAAACATTATTTTTTCAGGCTTTCTCAAAACTAGAAGAGAAAACAAAGAATAACAAACAAATACTCTCTCTGTTTGCAGCAGTCTCCACAAGTTCAAGCATCAAAGGAAGAGATGAAAGCCAATATGGTTTACTGGTGGCTGGAGCTCTCTCAATGTGGTATTTAGTGTAAATCCTTCTTTGTAATCTAAGTTAATAAAATACAGTACAAACAAAACCATAATACGAGTCATATATATGTATCATGGCTTATTAATAAAAATTATTGAAAAACTCTACAGCATTTGATTTAAGATTTAAGACGATAATAACTCTTTCAAGCATGTCATATACAAAGAGTTAAATACAGNGCAGTCTCCACAAGTTCAAGCATCAAAGGAAGAGATGAAAGCCAATATGGTTTACTGGTGGCTGGAGCTCTCTCAATGTGGTATTTAGTGTAAATCCTTCTTTGTAATCTAAGTTAATAAAATACAGTACAAACAAAACCATAATACGAGTCATATATATGTATCATGGCTTGTTAATAAAAATTATTGAAAAACTCTACAGCATCTGATTTAAGACGATAATAACTCTTTCAAGCATGTCGTATACAAAGAGTTAAATACAAAGAGTTATTAAGTTTCATGGAAACATGTACGGAGAGTAAAATATAAAACCCTGGACGAACTCGGCCATCATCACCAAAATCTGAGACCGATCACTCGTCAGATAAATTAGCTGTGTACTTTGAAGCATGTCAGACGAGGGAACATCTGAAGCAACTCTTCACGGCTTCGTCTCTGCACAAATTTTATCATGTGTTTAACAATAGTTAAGAGAAAAGTGTTAGTCAGTCTCGAGCATCGCCAAAGAATAGAAGCTGGTATATTGGAGAGGAAAGAAACTAGAAAGTTGAGCATCTTCATATACAGATAAAAAGTCACACTACACACCTTAATGCCGATGCAACCATTTACATCAAGAGTGGTGAGTGTAGTAGAACATGTCTGCGAGAGAGTCTCCAGACATTTATCAGTCACTCCAACTATTCCAAACAAGCTGCAATGTTTTTTTTTTTTTTCATTGAATGGTGTCAGCAAAGAGAGTCACTGACAAAACAAAGCAAGGAGTTCTAGAATTGGATTAGATACCTGAGAAATTCTAGGGAGGTACAACTATTAGCAATGGTAATTACACCTGCATCTGTGATACGCACACACCTGCAATATTTAAGAAGCATTTGCGTTAAAGCATTTTGGAATCAAGATACGCAGCAGCTTCTACCTCATTATCTTTCTTGTAAGGGACTTAGCTTACCATGTCAAGTTGAGAGACTCTAGCTTGTTGCATTTAGCTATATGACCAAGCCCCTCGTCAGATAAATTCTGGCAACCAAAGTTGCACTCTTAGTTACTGATTTATATCAAAGATTAGAAAATCATAATCAATGTATCTAATCTGTGCTATGGATTTGCTAGCAACCGATCCCTTAGTNCAACCAAAGTTGCACTCTTAGTTACTGATTTATATCAAAGATTAGAAAATCACAATCAATGTATCTAATCTGTGCTATGGATTTGCTAGCAACCGATCCCTTAGTTATACTCTACAAGGCAGTGAGATATATCCAAGATCTCGAATAAACTCCTACCTGAGCGCCACATAGATCTAAGAACCTTAAATCAGCTAAAAGTGATATTTTCTTGTAGGCTTTGTCTGTGAAGCTGCAGATTGCAAATTTGCAATGTCAGTTTCGTAACTCAGAACAGCTAGCTTTCGAATAAACAAATAGAACTATGCTGCTTTTATACCCTGAAAGAGCATAGAGATTTAAGGTCTGGAGAGAGGAACATTTCTGTAGCACTTGAAGTAATCCATCATCTGTAATCTTAACACACCTGGCAGCATCATGAACAGCAAGCCCAAACACCAGAAATATTCAATAAAAGTGTAGCCTTGAAATCATGCTTCCATCTTATTAAACAATCAGCAACTGAGAATGATATTATCCAACAATGTTATGGATTATTATCTATTACCAAGAAATAACCACAGGGATAAGTAGTATTTGAGAAGCAAAGACCTTAACATATTTAACTTACCTGGTGATGTTCAGTGACTCTAAGTCTTGATAACTTTCAGCTACTAGCTGCATACTTTTGTCCGTTAGGCTCTGCATCAATTGGTGCACATCCAAATCAAATGGAAGAGAAAGGGGTGCCCATAAAACATTGCCAGAAGTATAGACATCCATCAGGAATAAAACTGCAATATCTATTAAGTTACCTTGCAGCCACTTAGGTTCAAATCAATGATCTGTCTGCAATTTTTCACTAGGTGTCTGATGCCAGCATCAGTCACTCTGTGAAATAAAATCAAGCATTAGGCTCGTCTAAGGTGATAATATAAAGAAGTGTGAAACAATGACTCGAACAGAATATCACCTCACGTTCCAGTAGATAGAGAAAACTTTTAACTTGGGACATATGCTAGTAATAGCTTCGATTCCATTATCCGATATCTTTTGGCACCCATTCAGATTCAAGCATTCTAAACTTAAAAGAGCATCCGGGCACTGAAATGTTCGTACAGCAGCCAATACAATATTGTAAGACATTCAAACGGCTAGAATGATCAACGTAGTCATATATTCTTGAATTCAACGAATCTCCAGAAAACATACGAATCTGCAAAAAATGTTACCCGGGCTTTCACAAGTCTAAGATGACTGTCCTCAACACCCTGAGCAAATTCAAGATTGATATGCTTCACTTGCCGATATCTTGGCTACACAACGTGAAAGCAAGATGAGTGACTTCTGCTCAAACATGCCAAACACGATGAATTCAAGCACATTCCAGTATCAAAGTATCAAACTTTTATTGCTAACTAACCAAGGACAGAGCAGCTAAAAGCCGATCCCCTGCATTGGTCATCTCGCGCAAATCAATGTTCTGAGAGCACAATCAACAGTTGTATCAGATTAGTAATGGAAAAATTGAAAACTTGGAAAGACCTGAGAAGAAGTCAAAGCTTTGTTTACCAGCCAGATTGAAGGGTAGGAGACAAGGGTGCGATAAAGCCAAGGGCTAACAAGAAGTAGAGAAATTAGATCTGTCTGAGGCAATCTCGTGCTCACTAATCTCATCACGCTTGTTACTATCTCTCTCTTCCATGTCTCTTCTTCCTCTTCTATCACTTTCTTCGCTTCCATGATTTTCAATCCAAGCTTTGCGATTTTTTTTCTACCAATCAGCCTCAAGACTATAGTCTAGGATAAGCTTAAACCTCTAACGAGCCAAGCCTTCCCGAGTCGAGTCTCGACGAGTTGGAACTTGTTCGAGCAAGTTTGGTCGTAAGTTCGAAGTTTTTAGATTTTAGGTCCTGTCTGCAAAAACATTTCAGGAAGCCACTTAAAAGGCTTACCTTAACTTGTAGCCTGTGGGCCTAGAGTTAAGAAGTCAGAAAAATCTCGATTTTAAATTCGTTTAGGAATTTCGTCGAGCATCTTGTCTGCATACTCTTCCTCACTTGTATCTATCCAATGATGAGTCTTTTAGCTAAAGTCCGAGAGAACACTAAACCCTAAACCCATTTTGCACTTTCAATTGGAGATCAACCAGTCTTGGCATTTTCGTCAAATCTCTTTAGATGTTAATCAAAACCCAAAGCTTTCTTTTTTCAGTGAGTAAGCTGTTTCATCAGCATCAACAATGGCGAGGAATGGGGGGAATTACAAAAGTGAGACTGAAATGGGTGAAGAACAAGAACCTCGATCACGTCATTGATACTGAGACCGATCTCAAAGCAGCTTGCATTCTCAAAGACGCCATAAAGCGATCTCCCACCGGTTTCCTCACCGCTAAATCCGTAGCCGATTGGCAAAAACTCCTCGGACTCACCGTCCCTGTTCTCCGCTTCTTGCGCAGGTATCATCAAATCAGATTCAAATTTCAATTTTTCTATTTTTTTAGAAGGAAGTCGTAAGAATGGTAATCAAAGTCGACATTTTTTTGCAGGTATCCTACTCTGTTTCATGAATTTCCGCATGCTCGTTACGCAAGCTTGCCATGTTTCAGGCTAACGGATACAGCACTAATGCTTGACTCACAGGAAGAGATTATTCACCAAAGCCACGAAGCTGATACAGTGGAGAGACTCTGCAGAGTTTTGATGATGATGAGAACAAAAACTGTCTCTCTTAGATCACTACATTCTCTCAAATTCGATCTCGGGCTACCCGACAACTACGAAAAGACACTAGTGATGAAGTACCCTGATCATTTCTGCTTTGTCAAGGCCTCTAATGGAAACCCGTGTCTAAAGCTTGTGAATTGGCGTGATGAATTCGCCTTCTCGGCCCTGCAGAAGCGGAACGAGGACAATGTTGTTACCGGGGAGGATTCTAGCTACCGCGAGTTCAAAAGAGGGCAGTCCACGTTGACCTTCCCTATGAGTTTTCCTAGAGGATATGGAGCACAGAAGAAGGTCAAAGCATGGATGGATGAGTTTCAAAAACTTCCTTACATATCTCCTTACGATGACTCGAGTAACATTGACCCGGAAAGTGATCTCATGGAGAAACGAGCTGTGGGAGTCTTGCACGAGCTCTTGAGCTTGACTATCCACAAGAAAACCAAGAGGAACTATTTGAGAAGCATGAGAGCGGAGCTAAACATTCCGCATAAGTTCACTCGTCTATTCACGCGATACCCTGGGATTTTCTACCTCTCGTTGAAGTGTAAGACAACAACTGTGATTCTCAAAGAAGGGTACCGTCGAGGAAAACTAGTGGATCCGCATCCTCTCACTCGTCTTAGAGATAAGTTCTATCATGTGATGAGAACAGGGTTTCTTTACCGGGCTAGAGGGATAGGCATGGTCTCTCGAGAGGAACTTTTGCTTGATAAGCCTGATTATGATGGCCCTGACGAAGAAGGCTCTGAAGAAGAAGAGATTGTGGAAGGAAGTGAGCTTGAAGAAGATTCAGAAGACGAGTAGCAGTAGCTGTTGAATCCAAATGTTAAGACTTAGGGGGATGTATTCAATCTATTATTTTAAGTGATTTGAATTTTTATGGGATTTTATATGATTTTGATGATTTTATGGAAGTTCATATGATTTATTGAAAATCCTTTCAAATTCCACCTAAAACCATTGGATTTGGAAATCTGTATTTTTAACTAAAGAAATCCTCTTAAATCCCCTCAAATCCTTCAAAATCATTAAAAACCAAATCCACAAATTAGTTTCAATAACACTGGATTTTAAAGTGGATTTTGAAATCATTAATTCAATAACACTGGATTTCATTACATTTTTTAAAATTCATGATTGAATAACATAGGATTTGTAAAAATTTTACAAATCCCTTTAAATGCAAGTTTGAATACACCCCCCTTATATCACACAGAGCAGCAATTTTTTACTGTCTTCCAAGTAATAGAACGAGGATTGATCTTTGTAAGCGTAAAGTCCTTAAAATGATATAATGAGAGATTGTATTTCACCAAGAAAGATTGTCAACAACAACAAAGNTATCACACAGAGCAGCAATTTTTTTACTGTCTTCCAAGTTATAGAACGAGGTTTGATCTTTGTAAGCGTAAAGTCCTTAAAAGGATATAATGAGAGATTGTATTTCACCAAGAAAGATTGTCAACAACAACAAAGGGAATCAAAAAAACAAATTGGATTTCAAACTAACAAATGAAATTGTTAGAAGAAACCAAGAACAAGATCAAAATCGGAATACTACTGTCTATCTTTTAGGACAAATCCTAAAAATAGCCTGAAAAAAACAGAGAGATTCACCTAATAGCAAGATTAGTTCAATCCATCTCTTGAATGAGAGATCTCAAAGGTGGGGCAAATACATGTGCTCTCTTGGGAATGTAGAAGAAGAAATAAATAGTCAGGTTAAAAAGAGGGAAAACTGGGGAGCCTAATCGGCTAATCCCAAGCACTGGTCACTCCAGCACCATACCCACCGCTCGGTGCACCACCGTATCCACCACCACCATAGCCTCCTCCGCCATAGTAATCACCACCGCCGCCGCCTCCTCCTCTACCGTAAGAGCCTTCCCTTCTGAAGTCACGGCCACCAAACCGACCACCAGATTTTTTCTTACCACCACCAAATGAAGCACGTGAAGCATATCGTGTGAGCCACTCAGGCACATCTTGATTGCCTTCTTGCATCAGCTCAGCGAGCGGCCTAGCCAGTTGTGCATTGTTCTCGTTGAAGAAGGCAGTTGCTACTCCAGATTTGCCTGCACGTCCTGTTCGTCCGATACGGTGGACATAGTCATTGATGTCACTTGGTAGATCAAAGTTTACAACATGAGCCACATGGGGAATGTCAAGACCACGTGCTGCCACATCTGTTGCAACCAAAATCGGTGTCCTCCCACTTTTGAAGGACCTCAGTGCCACTTCTCTTTCCTTTGA
>OVBW01001509.1:0-10296 GCA_900406355.1 Erysimum pusillum | reverse complement strand
GATCTTAGCTCCTACTCGGGAGCTAGCCACACAAATACAAGACGAAGCCCTTAGGTTTGGCCGGTCTTCCAGGATATCATGCACGGTGAGTTTTTTTTTTATGAGTCTCTTTTGACATTTTTCATCAGGGCTGATAGAGCTTACCCTGAATGTTTTTGTTTGAATGCTAATCTATATTCTGGTCATCAGTGCTTGTATGGTGGAGCTCCAAAGGGTCCTCAATTGAAAGAGTTGGAACGAGGAGCTGATATTGTGGTGGCAACTCCTGGGCGTCTAAATGATATTCTGGAGATGAAAAAGATTGATTTCCAGCAGGTTTCCCTTCTTGTGCTTGATGAAGCAGACCGAATGCTTGACATGGGTTTTGAACCCCAAATCCGTAAGATTGTTAATGAAATACCTCCTCGGAGACAGACTCTTATGTACACAGCAACTTGGCCAAAAGAAGTAAGAAAAATTGCAAGCGATCTTCTTGTGAACCCTGTCCAAGTTAACATAGGCAGGGTAGATGAGTTGGCTGCTAACAAAGCCATAACACAGGTGATGATCATCTAAACCATTTTTCATCACTCTCAAACATTCTTCCAGATAAGTTGGTGATGAGGTTACTAAAGTAAACCCTTTAATGCAGTATGTTGAAGTAGTCCCACAAATGGAGAAAGAGAGACGTTTGGAGCAAATCCTTAGGTCGCAAGAACGAGGTTCAAAAGTAATAATATTCTGCTCCACGAAGAGGCTTTGTGACCATCTTGCACGTAGTGTCGGACGTCATTTTGGCGCTGTTGTAATCCATGGAGACAAGTCTCAAGGTGAGAGAGATTGGGTACTTAACCAGTTCCGAAGCGGGAAGTCTTGTGTATTGATAGCTACTGACGTTGCTGCCCGGGGACTCGATATAAAAGACATAAGGTTTGTTATAAGAAGTCTTGGTATATATCTCTTTGCTTGTTTGTTATCAAGATTCCTTCCTGACCTTTTCTCGTGTTATACTATTACAGAGTTGTGATCAACTACGATTTTCCAACTGGAGTTGAAGACTATGTCCACCGTATTGGGAGAACCGGTCGAGCCNTTATCAAGATTCCTTCCTGACCTTTTCTCGTGTTATACTATTACAGAGTTGTAATCAACTACGATTTTCCAACTGGAGTTGAAGACTATGTCCACCGTATTGGGAGAACCGGTCGAGCTGGTGCAACTGGAGTTGCATTCACTTTCTTTACAGAGCAAGATTGGAAATACGCGCCTGATTTGATCAAAGTTCTGGAAGGAGCGAACCAGCAAGTACCGCCTCAAGTAAGGGACATTGCAATGCGTGGTGGAGGTGGTGGTCCTGGTTATAGCCAGGACAGAAGGGGTATGGTAAACCGGTTTGACTCTGGCGGTGGTGGTAGCCGTTGGGATTCTGCAGGTGGGTTTGGTGGGCGTGGTGGTGGGTTTGGTGGCCGTGAGGGTGGGTTTGGTGGCCGTGAAGGTGGGGTTGGTGGCCGTGGTGGGGGATTTGGAATGAGAGATGACTCGTTTGGGCGTGGCGGAAATCGTGGCNCTGCAGGTGGGTTTGGTGGGCGTGGTGGTGGGTTTGGTGGCCGTGAGGGTGGATTTGGTGGCCGTGAGGGTGGGTTTGGTGGCCGTGAAGGTGGGGTTGGTGGCCGTGGTGGGGGATTTGGAATGAGAGATGACTCATTTGGGCGTGGCGGAAATCGTGGTNGGGCGTGGCGGAAATCGTGGCCGGGGATTTCCCGGTCCTGATGCTGGTCATATGAATGTGGGTGGTAGAGGCGGATTTGGTCGGTTTGGCAATAACAATATGGATGGCCGAGGCTTTAGTCGTGGTAGAGGCTTTGGTCGTGGTGGTGGACGGTTTGATAACAGAAGAGGCAGAAGCCGTAGCAGAAGTCCTGATTTGGTTCGGCCACGTCGCCGTAGCCCAAGCTACAGCCGGAGCCGAAGTCGGAGCCGGAGCTATAGTCGTAGCNTTTAGTCGTGGTAGAGGCTTTGGTCGTGGTGGTGGACGGTTTGATAACAGAAGAGGTAGAAGCCGTAGCAGAAGTCCTGATTTGGTTCGGCCACGGCGCCGTAGCCCAAGCTACAGCCGGAGCCGAAGTCGGAGCCGAAGTCGGAGCCGGAGCTATAGTCGTAGCCGTAGCAGGAGCTGGTCACGTTCAAGGAGTCGCAGCCCTAGACATAGCCGTGACCGTGGTGGTCATAAGCGGAGCAGAAGCTATAGCCGTAGTCCTAGTCCGGTTTATGAAAGACGCGATAGACCGCCGCGTGTTTCTGGGTTTGATATTAAACCACCAGTTGAGTCTATCGTGAACCCAGACATGAGTGCGGTGGCAGCTCTTGAAACCGTGGTTCCTAGGCCCTTTTCTGAGAGACAAGGGAATGGTGTTGTTGAATCGGAGGTAGAAGCGGCTTTAGTACGACCAGTGGTTGATGAACCTTAAATAGCCAAAACAGAGAATGATATAAAACCTCACTGACACTACAGAGAAATCACAATCCATCCCAAAAATTTTTGGTTAGTGAATGGATCCACCAAATCAGACAGCTGATTCGTCTTCCGAGATTTGTTGGCCGGAGTTTCTTTATCTTCATTTATTTATTTTTTCTCATTTTCTTGTTGTATTATGGAGAAATAGTTTGTAATGTATTTGAGGATTCTTATCGTTTATGTAAAACACCTTCTACTGCCTTGAAGAATATCTGGACTAGAAATTACAAATGGAGGAACTTAAGAAAAACTATAATTATAGATAGACAGATGCAGCATTTAGAGATGATAAATTTACCTTTCAATCCAAGGATCAGATGATGAGTTTTTTCGTGACATTTTAAAATCATCTGTCATCTTATTCAAAAAAAAAAAAAAACAATTTCAAAGTATCTCAACGTTTTCCAGTAACNATCAGATGATGAGTTTTTTCGTGACATTTTAAAATCATCTGTCATCTTATTCCCAAAAAAAAAAACAATTTCAAAGTATCTCAACGTTTTCCAGTAACAACACATTTAGAGATCAAGATTTCAAAATAATCAACAATTAAAGATAAGTAATCCTTTTCCTTTTTGGGAAACTAATCTAATCGCTTTTTTGGCCGACCTCTCTTATCTTGTTGGCATAGTTCTTTGAATGAAAGTTGGAAAAGAGAGCCAAAAGAGAAGCATTAAACGCAGCGTTGAAACACCATCCCCAAATCCCGGAGCAACCCGCCCCGAATAAATGCTCTCGGAGCATCCAACCGGATAATCCGAAACTGAAAACAAACTGAACAATCTGACAATCCGTGACCAACCTCTTCCACTTGGGCCTCGATCCAACGGCGCAGAGGAAGTAGTAACCGTACATGATGACGTGGACAGTCGAATTGGTCACGAGCGCAACGGGAAACATAGATTGGCGAGTTCGGAGCCAGAGATAACACATAACCACAACCGTCGCGTGGTGGTACACGTGGAGGAATGAGAGGCGTTGGATTGATTTGCCGAGTATGATGAGGATCGTGTCTCCGAACTCGAGGATCTTGGAGAGGTAGAAGACTTGAGCCCAGAAGAAAAGCGGCCCGTTAGGTTTCACGTCGACGGGGAAACAAATCGCGTGGAGGAAACGCGCCTTCGGATCTGAAGGCGCGTGAGATGAGGTTATTGAGAGAGTGCAACCGACGGCCATGATTAAGGATAGGAGACAGAGGATTAGGCTGTGGACGGCTGTGATTGGTTTGAGAATGCGGGGACCGAGTGAGGGGAGTGAATGGATGGCGGATCGGAGGAGGAATGTGGCGGAGAGGTAAACGGAGACAGCGACGGAGACGAAGAAGAGAGTGGAGCCAAGGGTTTGACCTTCGATCCAAGTGAAACTGGCGATGTTGGGGTGGTTTACGAGCCAGTAGTTAAGAGTGGATGAAATTGATGCCATTGCCGACTGTGGATTGAACGGTGAATCGCCGGCGGAGTTCAAAAAGTTTAGAGATATGGTAGAGAGAGAGACGAAGGATCTTTACCCAATTGGCTAATTTACATTCAAATGGGTCCCAGGGAATCATTTTTTTTCCTTTTTTGGGAATCGTATCGTTTTTTTTCTTTTTCCTGAAATGGGATGATGATGCCATTATTTTATTTTTTTGCATTAGACGTGGTAAGGCAATATTGTAATAAGTAACAAGTTATCCATCTGTTTATCATTGAAATAAATCTAGTAGATTCAAATTTATTTGACAAAACTATGTCAGAGTGAGAGAATCTTTGGTCGATGTCTCGATGATAAGAACAATGTTTGTTATGTGTATAATCTTAAATTTAGCTGAATTCAAACATTTTCGCTTTACTCTATTTAGTAAGAATGAAGTTACGTTTGTTTCACTTTCAGCTTCAAAAGTTGAGTTAAACCACGCGGCAGTAGCCCGAGCTATAGCCGTTGTCCTAGGCCACAATTGTAGGAGCCGCGGCTCTTAAAACCGTGGTCCCTAACTCCATTGTCTGAGAGACAAGGGAATTTTGGGGTTGTCGTCTTGTCGAGACAAAGGTAGAAGAGGGTTTAGTTTAGTACGACCACTGGTTGATGGACCCTAAAAGCAGTCGAATCAGATAATGATTTTAAAACCTTAAAGCGAAGATATCGCAATTCATCCCCAAAAATGTTGGCTGGAGTTTCTTTATTCTAGCTCATTTTATTTATCCTCCATTTCCCGTTCTATAATGCAGAGTTAGTTTGTAATGTATTGCATAAAAGCTGTATTCATAGAAAGACATATGTAATCTAAGAAGAATCAGAGATTTGATGAATTTACGTGATATTTTAATATATATTGTCAACTTATTCATATAATAAAACAATTTCAATATATAACAACACATCAAGAGATCGAAGCTACATAATATTCAACGATTGAAGACAGTTTAATCATTTCTTTTGGAAAATAACCTAATCGCATTTTTTGCCCACCTCTGTCGGTTTAGAAATAGAAGAAGAGTCGATCTTAGACATAGGCGAGGGTGTCTTGTTCACATAGTTCTTGGAATGGAAGTTGTAGAAGAGAGCCAAGAGAGAAACATTAAACGCACCGTTGAAATAAACTACCCAAATCCCGGCGCAACCCGACCCGAAGTAATGCTCTGGGAGCATCCAACCGGCTCCTAACACCAAACCGAAAACAAACTGAACCATTTGAACATTCGTGACCAACTTCTTCCACTTGGGCCTCGATCCAACTGCGCAGAGGAAGTAGTAACCGTACATGATGACGTGGACCGTCGAGTTCGTCACGAGCGCAACGGGAAACAACGACTGGCGGGTTCGGAGCCAGAGGTAGCACAGGATCACAACCGTCGCGTGGTGGTAGACGTGGAGGAACGAGAGGCGGTGGATTGATTTGTTCAGTATGATGAGAAGTGTGTCTACGAACTCGAGGATCTTGGAGAGGTAGAAGACTTGTGCCCAGAAGAAAACCGGCCCGCTAGGTTTCACGTCAAGGGGGAAACAGATCGCCTGTGGGAGACGGGCCTTCGGATCTTGGGACGAGATTAGGGAGAGAGTGCAACCAACGGCCATGGTTAGGGAGAGGAGGAAGAGGATGAGGCTGTGGACGGCTGTGATTGGTTTGAGAATGCGGGGACCAAGTGAGGGGAGTGAATCGATGGTGTACCGGAGGAGGAATGTGGCGGATAGGTAAACGGAGACTACGACGGCGACAAAGAAGACGGTGGAGCCAAGAGTTTCACCCTCGGTCCACGTGAAATTGGCAATGTAGGGGTGCTCCACGAGCCAGTAGGTTAGGGTGGAGTAAACCGATGCCATAATTCTCCGGCCAAGCTTGGAGTAATTGATCAAGTTTGAGGATATTATAAGGTAGAGATATGTATATATAGAGATATTAATGGAGTAAACCGATGCTAGCTATTGCGTCTTCTTTGTTTTGGAACATGGTATACACCGATGCCATTGCGTCTTGAATACTCACTCACGCGTCTCCTCCGCTTTCCCGGCGCTGATATGGGAGAGAGACGAAGAAGGGATCATAGGCTCAATCGGCTAATCTATATTCAAGTGGAATCGTATTATATTATTTGATGCATTGCATTGCTATTTTTTTTTAACGTGGGAAGGTAATCGTAAAGCATCATCAACTTTTTTTTATTATGCATAACGTGGGAATGTAATATCGTAAAATCTAGTTATCAATGTGATCATTAATAGTGTTCAAAAATTTATAACGTGGTCATTAGAGAAGTCATTTACTACTTTTTCGGAATCGTATTACATTATTTTGTTCTTTTTTTAAAAAAAATTATGCGTAGATGCGGGACGGCAATGTTGTAAATTACAGTTATGGAATATGTGAGTTNGAAGTCATTTACTACTTTTTCGGAATCGTATTACATTATTTTGTTCTTTTTTAAAAAAAAATTATGCGTAGATGCGGGACGGCAATGTTGTAAATTACAGTTATGGAATATGTGAGTTTTCTTCAGTTGGTGAGGACTTGATGATAAGATAATGTTTGTTGTGTGTGTATTTGTCTATTTGAAGACCTTAATGTTAGCATTCACCTAAATTGGAACATTTTCGCTATACTTTTTTTGTATATTTAAGAAAATTCATTTATTGTTTTTTTTTGTTAATATGATAAGTCACATTTGTTTCAGCGTCTAAAGTAGAGTTAAAATGTTATGAATTTGGATGTTAGCTTGAGATTTGCACAACTTACAGCTCCGGTGTTTGTAAAGCCGATCCTAGACTTGATAAGAGGAAGTTTAGGCTTGGAGGCTGAAGTTTTTTTATTTGGGCTTGAAACCCATTTTGGTAGGACTTAACAAAAATTATTGAAACATCTGAAAACCCAGGCCCTCGCATTTGAACTCCCATCTAAAAAAATCATGGATGTAACAATATCAATGAAAATTGAGTTGTCGAGTGTGTTTAGAATGTCAAGAGACAAACGAAAAATGTTTTTCGTATAATTATGCGGGTAAAATACGAAACTATTTTCTAATCAGTGAATAATCGATCGCTGGAAACCAACGCCAAATTGTAGTTTAGAAATGTGATTAGGATGCGCATTAGTAGAACGAAGATATTTTTATTCGGAGAAAAACACAAGAAGATATTTATTCGGAAAATTCGTCCAAACAAATGTATANGAAAAATGTTTTTCGTATAATTATGCGGGTAAAATACGAAACTATTTTCTAATCAGTGAATAATCGATCGCTGGAAACCAACGCCAAATTGTAGTTTAGAAATGTGATTAGGATGCGCATTAGTAGAACGAAGATATTTATTCTGAGAAAAAACAAGAAGATATTTATTCGGAAAATTCGTCCAAACAAATGTATATAAACGCAAATAAATCATGTAAATGTATATTGTCAGAAACATGACCTCTTGGGAAAAAGATTCTGAATCTTCGATCGGAGTTGAGAGTGAAATGAGATAATAATGAATCAACTTGACTCTTTAAACTAATAGAAAAAGAAGCGAGAAGAAACATTAAAACGCCGCGTTAGGCGGAAGAAGTGTAAAAACCAATCACGAGCATTGTCTTAAACCCGAGACACAAAGACAGACATCTCTCTATTCTCATCAGATCTCTCAACACATCACACTCACTTCTTTTTTTAATCCAACTTTACAGTACCTTTTTTTTTTCCTTTCTTCACCAACATTTTTTATCTGCAACAGTTTAACTCATAAAAAATCTCCCACGGCTCTTGTAATTGTATAGAGAGGTCAAGCGTAGAAAACGAAACCTGCACACTTAGAAAATTATTCTCTATTTCCCTCTCTCTCTCTCTCTCTCTCTGCGTCTTAGAAAGTTATCATCTTTTAGGCATTTTGAGCTGTTTTGTCTCTGGTAAGTGTTTTCTTTTCTCTCTCAGTCATTCTTGAATCCAAGCTTGGATCCCATGCCTTTTACTTCCGTATGTCGCTTTTTTGTTTGTGTTTTTTTTCCTCGCCAGCCTTTGATTTCTCTTCGAGCTTTCCGTAAAAAATGTGTTGTAAAGTTCNACAGTACCTTTTTTTTTTCCTTTCTTCACCAACATTTTTTATCTGCAACAGTAGTTTAACTCATAAAAAATCTCCCACGGCTCTTGTAATTGTATACAGAGGTCAAGCGTAGAAAACGAAACCTGCACGCTTAGAAAATTATTCTCTATTTCCCTCTCTCTCTCTCTCTCTGAGTCTTAGAAAGTTATCATCTTTTAGGCATTTTGAGCTGTTTTGTCTCTGGTAAGTGTTTTCTTATCTTTTCTCTCTCAGTCATTCTTGAATCCAAGCTTGGATCCCATGCCTTTTACTTCCGTATTTCTCTTTTTTGTTTGTGTTTTTTTTTCCTCGCCAGCCTTTGATTTCTCTTCGAGCTTTCCGTAAAAAATGTGTTGTAAAGTTATTTCCTTTTTGCCAAATCACCCATCATCAAATCTATACAACTCCTTTTAAAGACCTCCTCCGCAATTAGCGCTTTGAGGTGTTCTCTTTTAAGGTTCCAAATATTCATACTTGGATCTGAGTCTCTTAGTAATCAAAGGGCAATAATTGTTAATTACTCTTTGTTTGTTTTGGTTACAACTTACTAGTAAAAGCAGTTTCAGCTACTGGAAAGTATTGAATCTGAATCATTCTAGTTGATTCAGATTTTCAATCTTGGTTACTCAATGCTTTGTCCTAACCATCCATCATAATCCTCTTATAGGTTTCCTGGGTTTGAGCTTTAACAGAATCAAGTGTTGTTTTGTAGGACATTGTGAAGTTGAAAACTTAAACACACCATATATACATGGACGAAGCAGATACCTTTGTCCCGTTTAAGGGCATAAAGAAAGACCTCAAAGGGAGACTCAAATGCTACAAGCAAGATTGGATCAGTGGTCTCAGAGCTGGATTTAGGTAAATTCATTTTTTCACTTTACAAGGAAGTGTTGATGCTTGAGCTTTCATATTGACTTNGACTCAAATGCTACAAGCAAGATTGGATCAGTGGTCTCAGAGCTGGATTTAGGTAAATTCATTTTTTCACGTTACAAGGAAGTGTTGATGCTTGAGCTTTCATATTGACTTAAAAATCTTTTTAAATTATTCAAGGATTCTGGCACCAACAACTTACATATTCTTTGCATCCGCAATTCCGGTGATTACATTTGGAGAACAGTTGGAAAGAGATACTGGTATCAGAATAACATTTTTTTGTTCCCTCTTTCATATTTACTATCTTTTGTTTTAATGAGAGTAACAAAAAACTTGTGTTTTGTTTCTTTTTGCAACTTGACAAGATGGGAAGATCACCGCTGTTCAAACCTTAGTTTCCACAGCATTGTGTGGAGTGATACACTCCATTATTGGAGGCCAGCCTTTGTTGATTCTTGGTGTTGCTGAGCCTACTGTTATCATGTACACATTCATGTTCAATTTCGCTAAAAGTCGAACGGATTTGGGCTCTACTCTCTTTCTCGCGTGGACCGGATGGTAAACTCAAATCTTTCTCTTTGCATAACTTAATTCCTTTCAAGAAGCTTTTTAAAGTCTCTAAACTTTATGAGATGAGGCATTGTGTTTTTATTTCTCATGGATGATTTCTTTTTAAGGGTTTGCTTGTGGACGGGGCTGTTGTTGTTCTTGTTAGCTGTATTAGGTGCTTGCACCTTCATCAGTCGATTCACTCGACTTGCTGGGGAACTGTTTGGTATCCTTATAGCCATGCTTTTCATGCAAGAAGCCATTAGAGTAAGTAAAAGAGCTTCCTTTATTCAATTACAATCACAACTTGTACTAGCATTTGCAACAAAAAGCTTGTTCCTCTATGTTGAAACTCTACTTTTTCAGGGCATTGTGGATGAGTTTGGTGTCCCCGGAAGAACAAATCCAAGGTCAGCTGAGTTTCAACCTGCTTGGGTGTTTGCAAATGGAATGTTCGGTTTAGTTTTGTCTTCTGGACTTTTGTATACTGCACTGAAAAGCCGGAAAGCAAGGTCTTGGAGATTTGGTGCTGGTAAGGAACCTTCTTAGTCTTCATTCTAACTGTGAATAGAAAACCAAAAATCAGGCTAAAGTTCATTTTCTTTCTCCAAGCAAGAACCTCAGGAACATCCGTATCCTTGTGATTGCAGAATGGTTACGCGGGTTTATAGCAGATTACGGTGTTCCAGTGATGGTGGTAGTGTGGACATGTATATCATACATACCTTGGAGAAGTGTTCCTCAAGGGATACCAAGACGTCTCGTTAGTCCTAATCCATGGTCCCCTGGCGCATATCAGAATTGGACTGTCATTAAGGCACTACTCACATCCTCTCTAGTTATTA